>RJVU01054669.1:483905-495559 GCA_003731715.1 Anabarilius grahami
AGTGTGGGAGCGGCACCTGTGGGAGGAGCCGTGCGTCCGGGGCCTCCGCGCGCGCCGGGGGAATCGAGGGAGTCTAAAGACTTTATCAAACCCAAACTGGTGACGGTGATCCGGAGCGGCGTGAAGCCGCGGAAGGCCGTGAGGATTCTGCTGAATAAGAAGACGGCGCACTCGTTTGACCAGGTGCTCGCTGACATCACAGAGGCCATCAAACTGGACTCAGGTGTGGTGAAGAGACTCTACACGCTGGACGGCAAACAGGTACGAGCACAAATACACATCACAGATCATTTAATGGCAGCAATGCATTTATTTTGCACAAACATAAAAGCTCGAACACTTCTGTAAATCAGTAAAGTGGGTTCGGTTAATTATTATATGCTGTCAAATCGATTAATCGCGATTAAGCGCATCAAAAGTTTGTAAATATATATATATATATATACACACATATATATTTACAAACATTTATGTTAGATGCGATTATTCGCGATTAATCGATTTGACAGCACTATATAATATATTATTATATAAATATTATTTTGAATTCGCTTTCATATTTTCCATTTTAATTTTAGTTTTTTTATGTGTTGTAGTATTTTTTCTATATAGCTTTATTAAAATATATTAAAGCTTATTAAAGCAGTATTTTTTAATTTTTTAATCATATTTAATTATTCAGTTTTAGTAATTTTAGTACTTGAACTTAAGCGCAACATTTCAAATTTTTGTTAAAGTTTTTTTAAGTTTAAGTTTGTCATCTGATATTTATATTTTATTCCATTTCAATTACCGAAAACGATTTTTAATCGTCATACATACGTGTTCAGTCTATAGGCTTGTAGTGTTTCTTTACAATATGACATCGCCATCTACTGGCCCGGCAGCAGAATACAGCGATTTTAGTCGTTTAAACGGGGACGTTTGGCACAAAGGAAAAACTTTTCCGTTTTTAGTACATCATACCCTCATTCTCTGCACTCTTATTGGTCGCTGAAAGCGTCATAAAATCAGCCAAAATATTTAAAGGGACAGTTCACCCAGAAATGATCGTTCTCTCTTACTCGCCTCATGTTTAAAAATATTAAGTATTTTCCTCATATTTTGATGGTTTAATCGAACTTGTAGGGTTATTAAACAACACATATCCCCTCCAGAAATCACTCTTGGGCACTCTACTGTGTATTATTATTTCTTATATTCATTTTATCTTACCATTTATCTACTATTTCTATGTTTAATTCACAGTCTTATTTTGTATAGTATGTGATGAATTAAAACCTTGAATCTTGATATTTCAGTTCCTCACACAAAGCATCACATGACTTTATGGTCATATCTGGTGCTCAGTAACGACTCCATCGGCTTTCTGCTTCAGAACATAAGCGTCTTTTACAGAAATGATGACGGCTGATTCACAGCTGATGGATGATAAATAATAAATGAGACTTTAAGAGGGGGACGTTCTCTCATCATGTCCGGATGAGTGTGTCTGTCTCTCCAGAATCACTGTAATGTGGATCTTCCAGGACGTCCTGTCTGTCTCTCTGTTTCTGCACTGATACTCACAGCAAATTACACTGCTGTCTGATCGTGATGGGGTAATAGTGTGTGTGTGTGTGTGACTCCGCCTCCTCCTGGCACACCAGCGAGTCTGGCTGCGGGCTGGTTACCATGGTAACCTGCATTTCCCCCTGTTCACTTGAGTGAACTCCAATGAAGGGCTCAGCAGTACAGTGAGGTTCATCTGTATGCCGCGCGCCTCTCACTGCAGAGACCGAGGGGTTTTCCTTTAAACACGGAGCTAAATGTGACAAAACTACCGTCAGAAGTAAAATGAAGTGTGTGTGTATATATATATAAATATATATATATACACTGATCATTTTGTCCTCAAAGTTGATGTGTCAGAAGCAGGAAAAATGGGCAAGCGTAAGGATTTGAGCGAGTTTGACAAGAGCCAGATTGTGATGGCTATGTATTGCCAAGACTCATTGAAGGCTGGCCCGTGTGGTCCGATCCAACAGACGAACTGTAGCTCAAATTGCTCAAGAAGTTCATGCTGGTTCTGATAGAAAGGTGTCAGAATACACAGTGCATCGCAGCCGCAGACCAGTCAGGGTGCCCATGCTGACCTGTTTTGTTTTTAATAATACATATATTAAACTACACAGCTAAATTAATCTCTCTCTCTCTGTAGTTGACGAGTCTGCAGGATTTTTTCTGTGATGATGACGTTTTCATCGCGTGCGGTTTGGAGAAGTTTCGTTACGCTCAGGACGACGCTGCCATTGGACACGCGGGGAAGGCCGCGGCGGCCGCGTTCGTTAACGGTGAGACGGATTTATAGCATGTATGAGAGACGGACAGACTTCTTCGCTTCTATTTGACTGTTTCTGTTACTGTTTCTCAGAGTGCAAGAAATCAAGACCATCAGTCCCTCCGAAGACAGCAGGACCCAAAAGCCCTGGCGTCCCGCGCTCCAAATCGCCCGTATCTGGTACAACACGCACAGAAACACACACATTAAAGTCCACTGGTTATTCATGAGTTTTGATGGAGATTCTGCTCATTGTTTTTCAGGCAATGAGGCTCCGAGAAGCGAGTCTCCGCCGGTGAGGTCTTCGAAGTCTTCGGGCAGCCCCGGGACTCAACGCAGCCGTAAAGTGAGTGTGCGACTGAAAGCGTTCATGTGGCTGTACACGCGTCCTCTAGATGTTTGTTTGACACCATCTCTCTTCCTCAGACGTCCGTTCATGAGGCGTCTCTGTCCCCGACACCCTCCAGAGACCTCAATGATGAAGAAGAGATCAGTCCGGAGGGTAAAACACACACACTTACTCACACACACAGCTCCGCCCAAAGCGGAATCTTATTAGTCCAAAATTCCACATAACTGCATATTAAACACCACGTGTGTTCTGAATGGCTATTGATGCTTTTTGATTTTTCGCACACACTCTCTCTGCAGTGAATGGCAATGATGTTCAGTCGTCTGTCATCACGGAGAAGTACAAAGTGGGAAAAGTCATCGGAGATGGAAACTTTGCTGTCGTCCGAGAGTGTATGGAGAGGTATTAAATAAACCGGACAAATGTCTTGAAATACGACATCTGAACAGTGTCTTGAGGTGTGGTAACCGTAGTATAAGCGGAATAATCGCTCGCGCAGTGGTCGCATTACCACCTTGGGTGTGCATTATTTTTTAATAATTCAACAGATCGGAGTCAATTATTCCTTACTTAAAGGGATAGTTCACCCAAAAACGAAAATTCTGTCGGGGCCGATAGCCTCGTGGGCAGCACCGACATATAGCACGTTACACTTCGGGCGACCCGAGTTCGAGTCTCGGCTCGTGGACCTTTCCCGATCCCGCCCCCCTGTTCCACTTTGCTTCGTGTCTGCTTACTGTCCTATCATAATAAAAGCTAAAAACGCCAAAAATAAATCTTTAATCATTTACTTGCACTCAAGTTATTCTAAACCTGTATGAAGTTCTGTTGAAGAGAAAAGAAGATATTTTGAAGAATGTTGGTAATCAAACAGTTGCTGGTCCCCACTGACTTCCATATGAAAAAAAAAATACTATGGAAGTCAATGGAGACCAAAATCTGTTTGGTTACCAACATTCTTCAAAATATCTTCTTTTGTCTTCAACAGAACAAAGAAACTCATACAACACACACACACACTATAGAAAACTGATTTATTTATTAGCTGTTCCTGGTGTAGGTCTCATGTCATTTGTGTTTATGTCAGGTCTACAGGACAGGAGTATGCGCTGAAGATCATAGACAAGGCCAAATGCAGCGGAAAGGTACGTTTTCATTGTGTTGTATCTTCTCAGACCACAAAACAGCACTTAAAGTTCTCAAATAGTAAAATGGCTCTTAAGATTTAATGTCTTAAGTCATTTTGTTTCTGAACTAAATGCATCCCGATTTAAGAATGTTTAGATGTTCCTACTGGAAAACGACAAAAATACTGAGGAAGAACATCATTTTTTACTAGTTATATTGACGCACAGATTACTGGCAAACATTTTTCATGTTCACTCACTACACAGCTGTGAAAATCCACAGCAGAGATTCTGATTGGTTGACTGATGTTGACAGGAGCACCTGATAGCCAATGAGGTGGCGATACTGCGCAGGGTTCACCACCCCAGCATCATTATGCTAATTGAGGAGCTGGACACGCCCACTGAGCTGTATTTGGTCATGGAGCTGGTAAAGGTCAGTCAGCTGCACACAGGATATAGTACTTAAGCCCTATTCACACGGTAATTGTTTCTTATGTGGATGTCTGTAAAAAATGTAAACTTGCATGTCACCTCAGTGATAAAAAACACATCGGATTTGTGGAGGAGCAAGCGGTCAGTCACATGATTGCCGAAAAATGCTTGGGCAATTAATTAACGCTTATTTATACTACGGGCTGTTGATTGCTTGAATCTGATTGGCTGACGAACGTTCTAAGGTGCGATTATTTTCAGGGAAATGGCTAAAGTAGTCCCAGGCAGGTCTTGACCGCATTACATGTCCATATCACTTCGTCAAATGATTTCAGTTATTTGAAAGATCCTTGCAGCCTACAACAGCAAAAGAACCAAAACCCACAACGACACTGACCGAGCAAATAAATATAGCAAACAATAAGATAAAAACAACGTTTTTTTGCCACAAAATTACGTTTTATCATGTACGGAAAGCACATACTCTCTTTCTCCCGCTCAAACGCACAGCGTTTTCAGCGCTGCTCTGATAAATTTATCAGTACAATAGTTTAGCTATATAAAAGCTATATGACATTTCTCACTAGCGAGGTCATAATGCCGCTGTTCTTGAAGCAGATAAACTTACAGTTTCGCTATTAGTAGAGACGACACTGCGAAACACTGTTGAGAGACGCACAGACTCGTAGGGTTGGGTATCGTTTGAATTTGAACGATTCCGATTCCGATTCCTTGTTTCGATTCCGGTTCCTAACGATTCTCGATTCCGATTCTTTTAAGAGGCAGGGTCAAAAAAAGTTTAGGATATTTTAAATGAGCTAGCTAACNTCGCTATTAGTAGAGACGACACTGCGAAACACTGTTGAGAGACGCACAGACTCGGGTATCTTTCTCTCTTTCTAATAACTGCATTAATAATAACTGTATTAGTTTGCTATCAATGGCTCAAGCCCGTTACTAGCTCTGAAATGATGTTTTGAATTAGCAACAGAGCCATGGGATGAGATGCATAAGAAATTAGTCCTACAAACAAGAGCGTTTTAAGGACAATCTGACACAATCTGCATTGTAAAAAGCGCTATATAAATAAAGGTGACTTGACTTGACAAAAACCGACAAATGTCTTGAAATACGACATCTGAACAGTGTCTTGAGGTGTGGTAACCGTAGTATAAGCGGAATAATCACTCGCACAGTGGTCACATTACCACCTTGGGTGTGCATTATTTTCGAATAAATCAACAGATCGGAGTCAATTATTCCTTACTTAAAGGGATAGTTCACCCAAAAATGAAAATTCTGTAAGTGCCGATAGCCTCGTGGGCAGCACCGACATATAGCGCTGTTACACTTCGGGTGACCCGAGTTCGAGTCTCGGCTTGTGGACCTTTCCCGATACCGCCCCCCTCTTCCACTTCGCTCCGTGTCTGCTTACTGTCCTATGATCTTTAATCATTTACTTACACTCAAGTTATTCTAAACCTGTATGAAGTTCTGTTGAACAGAAAAGAAGATATTTTGAAGAATGTTGGTAATCAAACAGTTGCTGGTCCCCATTGACTTCCATATGAAAAAAAATAAATAAATACTATGGAAGTCAATGGAGACCAAAATATGTTTGGTTACCAACATTCTTCAAAATATCTTCTTTTGTGCTCAACCGAACTTCATACAGGTTCATACTCAAGCACAAATTGAGGGTGAGTAAATGATGACACAATTTTCATTTTTGGGTGAACTATCCCTTTAATGTTGTGTGCGGTTTTGGCAGGGCGGTGACCTGTTCGACGCCATCACTTCCTCCACAAAGTACACGGAGCGGGACGCCAGCGCCATGCTGTTCAACCTGACCGGCGCTCTGCGATACCTGCACCGCATGAACATCGTACACAGAGACATTAAACCTGAGAACCTGCTGGTACACACACACACACACACACACCTTACAGCTCACACACGCACATATACAACGTTTGAACACGCATCTGTGTGTGTCTGTAGGTGTGCGAGTATCCGGACGGGACCAAGTCTCTGAAGCTGGGCGATTTCGGTCTGGCTACGGTGGTGGAGGGGCCGCTGTACACCGTCTGCGGGACGCCCACTTACGTCGCCCCGGAGATCATCGCAGAGAGCGGGTAAAGCTACTTGATGCACGCATTTCTACACTGCAAATTAAAAGTGTTTATGCTTAAAGTGGACCTATAATGCCCCTTTCACAAGATGTAATATCAGTCTCTGGTGTCTCCAGAATGTGTCTGAAGTTTCAGCTCAAAATCCCCCACAGATCATTTATTATAGCTTGACATAATTTGCCCCTATTTGGGTGTGAGCAAAAACACGCCGTATTTGTGTGTGTCCCTTTAAATGCAAATGAGCTGCTGCTCCCCGCCCCCTTTCCAGAAGAGGGCGGAGCTTTAACAGCTCAACAACAACAAAGCTGGAGAATCTCACGCAGCCAAAATGATGAAAGTGTTCAGCCTTACATTGTTCAAACCGGAGTCGACACTGATGGAGAGACTCAGGAAGAAGTTACAACTTTTAGAATGAAACTGGACGTTTCTGAATGGTTAGTGGATAAATTTATGTAGTTGCTGTGGAGTTGATTCAACTCATCCACTAGCATGTGCCGTCATGTTCATCTTTTGTGTTGAATTGACCCTCGTTTGTGAAGCAGTCCGGCGTAAAATGACGGCATGACAACAACACTCTACTACAACAACTCTTCCTCTTCTCTAAAGCAGCCCAACATGGCCCCGCCCCCTTTGTTGTGTGTTCTCGGGGGCGGGGTTTATGTAAATTTTAGGGTTTGTGATGTCACTAATGTCTGCCAGTGGGGTCAGAAAAACTTAAACTTGCATTTATAATAAATGCTGCAACAAGAATTGTCCATTTTGATTTCATGGTGACATTTATGTGAGAAAGTGCATGTGTGTGTCTCAGGTACGGGCTGAAGGTGGACATCTGGGCGGCGGGTGTGATCACGTATATCCTGCTGTGCGGGTTTCCTCCGTTCCGCAGCGAGAGGAACCAGCAGGAGGAGCTGTTCGAGCAGATCTTACTGGGCCGACTGGAGTTTCCCTCCCCGTACTGGGACAACATCAGCGCCACTGCTAAGGTTCGCAATGAACAGCCACTCGAACAGAGGATAATTCAACACTCACTTTTACTGCGGTAGATCCTGCTCTTCAAACGAGTGTGGCGCGGGACGAGATACCGATGTGTGGAAGCCGTTTCTGCCACATAAAACATAAAAAAATCATGCTTTTGTAAATCAGAATTATGACATTTTCTCTCATAATCTCAATTTTGAGATAAAATATCATAAATCCCTATTTAGTATGCTATAATTTCACATTTTTTTATTATAAATGAGTGTCATAATTTTAACTTTTTGTCAATTTTAATTTAGTTTGTCATAATTTTTTACATTTTGTCATAATTTTGATTTAGTACGTCATAATTTTGATTTTTTTTGTCATAATTTTGATTTTATTTGTCAATTTCGACTTTTTGTCAATTTTTATTTAGTATAATGTTGTTTTTTTGTCATAATTTTTATTTAATGTCATAATTTAGATTTTTTTCTTATAATTTCCACATTTTGTCATAATTTTGATTTAGTATTTCATCATTTTAATTAATTTTATCAATTTTGACTGACATCATTTTAATTTAGTGTCATAATTTCAACATTTTGTCATAATTTTTTATTTAATGTCATAATTTTGAATTTTTGTCAATTTTAATTTAGTGTCATAATTTCGTCTTTTTGTAATAATTTCAACATTTTGTCCAAATTTTGATTTAGTATGTCATCATTTTAATTTACTTTATCATAATTTCGACTTTCATAATTTCAATTTTTTTTCAAGAATTTAATTTAGTATGTCATAATTTCAACATTTTTCATAATTTTGATTTAGTATGTCATCATTTTAATTTACTTTATCATAATTTCGACTTTCACAATTTAGATTTTTTTGTCAAGAATTTAATTTAGTATGTCATAATTTTAACATTTTGTCAATTTTGATTTAGAATGTCATAATTTTAATTTAGTTTATCAATTTCAACTGTCATAATTTTAGTGTCATAATATTAATTTAATATGTCATAATTATGACTTTGTCCATTTTTATTTAGTATGTCATAATTTCAACATTTTGTAATAATTTTAACTATGTCATAATTATGATAGTTAAAATGATTAATTTTCATGTCACAATTAAGATTTGGCAATGCTTGATTTTCAAATGGGCTTTCATAGATTTTCCACAGGTCTGAATTCGAGCTTGTGAATTGAAATCGAATTAGATCATGAAATGTGTCAATGCCCAGCCTTAATAACTACTCATAAACCTGACATATCTACTGAAGTAGTTTAGCTGCTGCTGAGCAGGTTTAGCAGGTGCCTCTTAATCGCAGACAGGATAAATGTGTCATTCTGGAGCTGATTGTCTGATTTGAGTTACATGAGGTCAGTCGAAGCAGCTGATTGGTTAAATGTCTTTTACAGGATTTAATTGGTAAGATGCTACAAGTGAATGTTGGTGCTCGTTACACGGCTGATGAGGTGCTGGAACACTTGTGGGTGCAGGTGAGGACACAAACACACACACACACTTGTTTCACTATATTAGTGAGGATGTTTGTCCCTGAACCAGACACACACACACTGACCTGTTGTCATGAACTTGTGCTCGTGTGTAAGCAGGACGATGCTGTGATGGACACCAACATGGCGTGTGAGATGGAAGACGGTGTTGAATCAGAAATCACACACAACAACACGGCAGCAGAGGCTGAGGTGAAACACACACACACACACACTCTCACACACACAAACTACACCCATAATTACCTTCAGCTGACACATTGTGTCTCATTTCCTCTTTTACAGGTGGATCATCTCCATGGTAATGTCATGTCTAAAAAATATCACTGATTATAGCCTTAAAATATATTACTGTGGTATCAGATGATAACACTGAGTTACTTTAAATGTTATTGTAAGGTACAAAGAATGCCATAGTTTCACCATCATGGTTGTGTCTAAAAATTGGTACTTTTTGAAATGGTGTCTCCATGTATTAAATTAACAATAATAAAGGAATCAATATTATTAAATTTTTTTTTTATTAAGATTATAATTTGAACCTATTTTAATCATGGTTTTTACTCTGGGGATTTGGGATTTTATGCATACAGAATATTCACATACTGTGCACACGACCCCTCAATATATATATATATATATACCATTTTCAACTTAAAACTGAAAATATTTATGCATTTTGGCCATTCATTTACACAACAACGGCGTTTTGGGGGCCTGAAAATGCTAACTTTTGAAAACGGGTTTCAAAATTCAAACAAGTGCGTTAACGTGTCCATGACTGAAAAACGGTGACGTCATGTGGATGCATGTTACGTGTTCAGTCTATAGGCGTGTAGTGTTTCTTCACAAACTGACATCGCCATCTACTGGCCTGGCAGCAGAATACAACGATTTAGACGTTTTCGCAGATCCGTGTGAACAGGGATCGTTTTGATAACGTCGTCTGTACAAAGAAAAAACTTTTCCATTTTTTGTACATTGTTGTTGTGTAAACGTAGACAGATTAAGCAGGAAATTTCTGTTTGTGTGTTTGTGTGTGTAGATCACAGCTGGCAGTAATCTGATGAATCTCTCTGGAGGCACAGAAGACAAGAAACCCTGATCACCACCTCAAACCTCAACACCAACACCGAGACCAGACCAGACCAGACCACCTTCCATCCTGTTATTAGCTGTGTTAACCAAGTCAACCATCAACATTACTCAGTGCTCATAATTTAGTGTTAGTGACATGCTGAAACTTCTAGAATTAACAGGTGTAAAATTCCATAGACAGTCAGAACACTTTTGCAACTGCACAGCAACACGGCATCCACTGCAGTTTGTTTACATGCACTAATTTTCGTCAGTCCAAATTAATCCGATTTCACATTCTGAAAGTTCTGTTTATATACACCTTAAACTTTGCAATACGATTCACATTTTCCTTTACATGCGCGTTTATGTATTCCAAACAAAACTTCAGCGCATACGCGGTTTCCAGGTGTCGCTTTCAGAACTGGACGATCCCACTGCAATTATATTGCAGAGTATAATTTGTTGAAAGGCAAGTACAGGTGCTGGTCATATAATTAGAATATCATCAAAAAGTTTATTTATTTCACTAATTCCATTCAAAAAGTGAAACTTGTATATTATATTCATTCATTACACACAGACTGATATATTTCAAATGTTTATTTCTTTTAATTTTGATGATTATAACTGACAACTAAGGAAAATCCCAAATTCAGTATCTCAGAAAATTTGAATATTGTGAAAAGGTTCAATATTGAAGAAACCTGGTGCCACACTCTAATCAGCTAATTACCTCAAAACACCTGCAAAGGCCTTTAAATGGTCTCTCAGTCTAGTTCTGTAGGCTACACAATCATGGGGAAGACTGCTGACTTGACAGTTGTCCAAAAGACGACCATTGACACCTTGCACAAGGAGGGCAAGACACAAAAGGTCATTGCAAAAGAGGCTGGTTGTTCACAGAGCTCTGTGTCCAAGCACATTAATAAAGAGGTGAAGGGAAGGAAAAGATGTGGTAGGAAAAAGTGTACAAGCAATAGGGATAACCGCACCCTGGAGAGGATTGTGAAACAAAACCCATTCAAAAATGTGGGGGAGATTCACAAAGAGTGGACTGCAGCTGGAGTCAGTGCTTCAAGAACCACTACACACAGACGTATGCAAGACATGGGTTTCAGCTGTCGCATTCCTTGTGTCAAGCCACTCTTGAACAACAGACAGCGTCAGAAGCGGCTAAAGACAAAAAGGACTGGACTGCTGCTGAGTGGTCCAAAGTTATGTTCTCTGATGAAAGTACATTTTGCATTTCCTTTGGAAATCAGGGTCCCAGAGTCTGGAGGAAGAGAGGAGAGGCACACAATGCACGTTGCTTGAGGTCCAGTGTAAAGTTTCCACAGTCAGTGATGGTTTGGGGTGCCATGTCATCTGCTGGTGTTGGTCCACTGTGTTTTCTGAGGTCCAAGGTCAACGCAACCGTATACCAGGAAGTTTTAGAGCACTTCATGCTTCCTGCTGCTGACCAACTTTATGGAGATGCAGATTTCATTTTCCAACAGGACTTGGCACCTGCACACAGTGCCAAAGCTACCAGTACCTGGTTTAAGGATCATGGTATCCCTGTTCTTAATTGGCCAGCAAACTCGCCTGACCTTTTGTGAAGAGGAAGATGCGATATGCCAGACCAATGCAGAAGAGCTGAAGGCCTCTATCAGAGCAACCTGGGCTCTCATAACACCTGAGCAGTGCCACAGACTGATCGACTCCATCACGCCGCATTGCTCTGCA
>RJVU01054669.1:504719-515147 GCA_003731715.1 Anabarilius grahami
GAGTAATATTTCTTATTTTGTTTCATATTTTTATTTAGTAATAAAAATATTTATAAGTTTAATATATTTAATAATAATTATTATTATATAGTAAGATCAATATATTATCAAATTGTGCAGTCCTAAAAAACAAGCACAGCAAACTTTGTTTTGTTTTTTTAATTGCACATTAAAATCACAATCACAATTTTTATCATAAAAATCGCAAATAGATTTCCCCCCAAATTGAGCAGCCCTAGTAGCAAGTAATTTAGAGATCCACCAACATACCGATCACATAAACACTCACGTTTTCCGACGTTCCTGTCGGTCGACATCACTGGAGTGTTTATCGCTTGATCTGAATTTCTCCTCTCAGATGAATTGGACGCCACCACTGTCATCTGCTGGCCTGGAGTAGCGCTGGCAGGACGGGCGGCTGGTGAAGGGCTGGTGGATGGAGAAGATCTGGACTCATCTGACGGACTCTGGAGTTTGTTCAGAAGGGCTCTGGGTGCTGGTACTGGTGGACTAATGGGTTTGGAAGGGTTTTGCTCAATGGTAGGGTCAAAAACCTCAAAGACAGATGGTTTTGGGGCGAGCTGGGGTTTGGATTTCTGAGTTCTAGGCCGTGGTTGTGGTCTTTTTAACGGTTCTAACGGTTCAGATGCCATGGCGGAGCAAGCAGCCTTATTTTCCTCTCCTTCTACTTTACTCGTTTTGCTTTCTTGACTTTCTCCATGCGTTTCATCCGAGCCAAAAACCTCCAGCAGATCTTGCAGGTATTTGCTGGAGATGTCCAACGGAGCGTCGTCGAACCCGGCGAACACGCTCTCGGCCCCATCATCCTTCAGACGCACTAGAGTCTGAACTTTCACCTCCCTCGTCATCGGCTGGTCCAGATTGACAGGTTGCAGGGCGGCTGTGGAGCGCGGCCGAGGTCTGGGACGTGCGCTCGGCTCCTCTTTCATGGGCTCGGCTGGGAAATCGAAGTCGATCTGGGTGAAAGTTTTGGAGGTGGGGGCGGGGCCTATGGGACTGATGTCATCGAAGATGTCATCGAAGTCTGTCTGAACACCACACTGCTCGTGCAGGGCGTCTCGAGGCTTCGGGTCGGAGCAGTCTGGTTCAGACGTTTGTTTGAGAGGCAGTGAGGGGCGTGGGGGTTTGGGGCATCTGTGAACTGCAGGAAAAATAAACATTTCTGTAAACGCAGAAACAGTTTTCTGCAAACGCAGCCTGAAATGAAAACTCCTCTCACCTGGATGAGCAGCAGAGGATTGTGGGCCAAGGGAGTCTGTGTCCGTCTGTGTGGCGATGGTGGAGGTAGAGAAACGAGATGGCGGAGATGAAGACGACGAAGGGGAGGAATGGAGATTCTGTTCACGGCTCTTTTCTCGGATCACCTGCTCATAGGAGGGAGGCGGAAGCTGGGGAGGAGGAGCACCAATCAATCAATCAATCAAATGACAGGTTCTACACATGTATCACTTCCTCAAGCTCCACCCACCTGCACTGTTGCCGAGCCTGCAGCCCATGTGGGCGGGGCAGGGGGCGGGGCTGGGGGAAACGCCCCAGAAGCCCCTGGGAACCAGGTATTGGACGGCAGCGGTTCAGCAGAGAGGATGGTGATTTCTGGTCGCCTGCGGAACGACAATCAGTAACAAAGTTTACATTACACATCACCTCTGTACCGTTCTCAGTCTGATTCCCTGTTTAACCAAAAACAGCTAAACGATAAGTACATAACCTGTCCACAAACAGTTTTACTCCCAGTTTTGAGCAGTATCACTAAGATACTATTTATATACTTTTTTAGATGCTATAGTTTTTGTTAATATTTTGAACTAGTTTTTATTTTTATGATTTTTCTTTTTCATTTTAATTTTAGTTAAATTTTTAGTCATTTTATTGTGTTTTTGTCATTATTATTTGTTTTTAAATATGTTAAATATCAGTTTTAATTTATAGTACATCAAGTTAAACTAAATGAAAATGAGAAACTTTGCTTTAATAACTAGCTGAAATAAAATAAGGTTAATTTTGTACATTTTATTTTAGTTTATATTTAATTTTTTTTTTTTAAATGGTTTTAGATAACTATAATAACCCTGTTTTGAGAAGATATTTTAACATCCAAAGACATTTCATGCAGTGGTTTTATACAATCATGAAAAAATTATGGAATCTTTGCTCATTAATTATTTTGCATATTTACGTTTATACAACAGTTCGTTCTGGTTCTCGAATCTGATTGGCTGAGAGGTCTTTTTAGCCATGCGACAAGTATCTCCACAGGAACTGTTTCACCTTTGAATCACTCCTCTGTCAGCCTTCTCACAGCGAGTGTCATGGCGGACAAGCAAACCCACCATATTTTTATAGATACTACTGTTATTTTGTAACGGAATGTAGTTTTAAGAGGGTTTTTTTTTTGGCAAGAATATAATTTTTTAGACCTCAGATATGCGATTTATATGTAAACATAACGCCTATTTGAAAATTTGTTTAGAGATGTGAGCTCCAGGCCGTCAGCGGCCGTTCAGAGCTCGTGTACCCACAGAGAACAGCTTCATCTCAGCCAGTCCTTCAGAAATTTGCCACTGGCTCTTATGTATATAGTGTTTAAACATGAGGTATAATTCATTTTGGGTATATCAAACGGGCAATCTTTGGTCTTATTAATCTATAACTTGTTCCAGAGCTAATAGATTTGGCTTAAGGGCTATATTAAGTTTCATAACTTTATATTTACATTGAAATTAAATCCTGTACTAACTGAGCGCTGCTTTTGTACGTTTGACTGAACTTTTTGCTAGTGTTTATTTCCTGTTTTACTTCTTATACTGTTATAATGGCTGTTTTTGTTCATTTAAAAATCATTGTTCAATAAATAATATTTTATATAAATAACGCCATATTTTTTGGTATTGAGAAAGAGTCCGTTAGCGATTTCGACTTCAGTGAAAGTTACATTAATACGCCATGAGATGACAGCAAAGATTGTCTTTATGAGTCAGTCAGTCTGTCGCAAAGACTTTTATATTAAAATGGAATGAAACGAGGAAGTTGTTTTCGACGCAAATGACAAATGCATTGACTACCGCTGTCATGGGAAATCCTCTTAAATGTTAAAAGGACAAAGATATCGCTTTCCTCAGCAGACATTCAAACTGATTTTGTGATTATGAATATAAGATTGACCTGAAGAATATCAGCTAGATGCAGGTAATACACTCGCTCAGGTGATCTCTCTCTCATAATACTCTACATATTACATTGAGTTTCAATAAAGCGACTCAATGTTCCTTCATTACTAGTTCTAAAGTGACGTTTTAGAATTAATAACGAAGGCTTGGGCTCAACTGCTGTCAACTTGAGATTTGAATCTGTGGTGGAAGGAAGTAGATCCTCACAAAAGAGGGTTTTAAAGACACTCTGTTGTTATTTCTTATTTATTTACACACTTGTGCCGTCGAACTGTTGTATAAACGCAATATCACACTCGTAGCCATGCGATATGGCTGTATATCAGAACGCTGATCATTACCTACGGCCGAATCACAGCCGTGCTGATATAGAGCGATACTGCACGGCTACTCGTATGATATTGGTTATATAGATTTTTTTTTTTTGTTATACTTGTTTCAAAATCTGCCTTAACATATTGTTAAACTTTCTTTAATTTAACATACTTTTAATAGAATAAAACTAATTGTGGCATCAATTCCAGCACAACCAACCAATTTTGTCCCTAAAAAATCAACTGTATTACTTAAATGAGACGAAGGTGTCAGCGAAGAGCTTGCAGTCAGATATAAGACGTAATTATTAAAGAAAAAGTCAAAATTAAGGTAAATATCACATTCGAATACACCTAAATGAACACACAGAGAAAGAAATAGCCTCTGACCTCCGTTCCCGCTGATGGTCACTTTGAGAGCTGGTTCTCGATGCTGCGCAGTTTCCAACAAAAAACACAAAAACCAAACTCACATGCAAACATCTGACAGAACATACAAAACACACCAAATTAAGCTGTGCAGGACCAAAACACGCTACTCACTGCGTTTGATGACAGCTCTGATGGAGGACAGCGGCCCTTGGCTGGAAAAGAGAGAGAAACAGAAGGGCTCAATGTCAGGAAGGCATCAAGGCCAGTTTTCCAGTTACAGGACTGGAAACACATTTCACAGTTACACAACACAAACCACACCACACCCAAACCCCTTCCAGACATTGACTTTAATCAAACACACACACGGTAAATCAACACATGCAGAAATGTGCCAAAATTTGCCACGAAACAAAGCCAAAAATGTGGCATGTTACTCCTGTAAACATGTGAATGATTCTGTTTGACGTGACAATCACATTAGGCTCTGGAGATCACAGAGGAAAAGAGTTAATCATTTTTCCCTGCTGTGACATAACAGGTATTTCCAGTACTGAGCTGGAGGAACTAGTGCTGAGTTTTCTGTTCCTATCGCATGTTTTGATAGGAGATGTTTAGACATGAATCGA
This sequence comes from Anabarilius grahami, assembly GCA_003731715.1. Classification (NCBI taxonomy): domain Eukaryota; kingdom Metazoa; phylum Chordata; class Actinopteri; order Cypriniformes; family Xenocyprididae; genus Anabarilius; species Anabarilius grahami. The sequence continues at coordinate 509,223 of RJVU01054669.1, forward strand.
AAGCTTCACCGCCATCAGATGAAGCTCTGATCCAAAATAAACAAGTTTTTGACTTGCTCTTACATTCCAGAGAATCTTATTAACACAGGTTCAGATTATATTTCACCCCAAATCAAGAGGAAAAAAAACATTTCAGTATTGAGAAAATAAAGGAAATCAAGATCATTATGTATGGAAGCTTTTTTTTCTGTCACGTAATAAAAAATAAAGCAGCAAATATTAATTGCGAAAATTTCTCTCACAATTCTGACTTTTTCTTGCAATTCCAACTTTATATCTCAAATAGTGAGAAATAAAGTCAGAATTGTGAGAAAAAGTCAAAATTGCCTTTTTTATTTCATGGTGGAAACAAGTTTTCATAATTATGAATGTTTGCATGACAATTTTTTCATAACAATTGAACACATTTTTTCGTCTTACCTTGAGTGGCGCTGATCCGGTTTGTTTCTATCTGAATGTTCTGCAAACACACACACACACACACACTAGTCAGAACGCATAATTAAACCACACATCTGTGTTTGTGTTCACTGCTGGACGTCACCCACAAATAACAGTCTTCAGCAATGACAACAGCAGATTTAAAGTGATAGTTGACCCAAAAATGAACAAAATTGTCATCATTTCCTCACCCTCATGTAATTCCAAACCTGTGAGGACTTTATTCATCTTCAAAAGACAGAAATTTTTAATGAAATCTCAGAAGTTTCTGTCCCTCCATTGACAGTCAATGCAACTATCATGTTGAAGCTTCATAAAGAGATCGTAAAACTAATCTATATGAATTGAGTGGTTTAGTCCAAATTTTTTGAAGATCAGCCGTGCTTTCTTGAGTGAGTGAGAACAAACCTCATTGGTTCTTGCTGAAGCTCAAACTTGCTGCGTAACACGAGAAGGAACCTCTTTGGTTCTTGCGGAAGCTCAAACTTGCTGCGTAACACGAGAATGAACCTCATTGGTTCTTGAGGAAGCTCAAACTTGCTGCGTAACATGAGAATGAACCTCACTGGTTCTTGCGGAAGCTCAAACGTGCTGCGTAACACGTGAATGAAGCTCACTGGTTCTTGCGGAAGCTCAAACGTGCTGCGTAACACGAGAATGAACCTCATTGGTTCTTGAGGAAGCTCAAACGTGCTGCGTAACACGTGAATGAACCTCACTGGTTCTTGCGGAAGCTCAAACGTGCTGCGTAACACGTGAATGAAGCTCATTGGTTCTTGTTGAAGCTCAAACTTGCTGCGTAACACGAGAATGAACCTCACTGGTTCTTGCTGAAGCTCAAACGTGCTGCGTAACACGTGAATGAACCTCATTGGTTCTTGAGGAAGCTCAAACTTGCTGCGTAACACGAGGACGAACCTCATTGGTTCTTGAGGAAGCTCAAACTTGCCGCGTAACACGAGGATGAACCTCATTGGTTCTTGCAGAAGCTCAAACGTGCTGCGTAACACGAGGATGAACCTCATTGGTTCTTGCTGAAGCTCAAACGTGTTGCGTAACATGAGAATGAACCTCATTGGTTCTTGCTGAAGCTCAAACGTGCTGCGTAACACGAGGATGAACCTCACTGGTTCTTGCTGAAGCTCAAACTTGCTGCGTAACACGAGGATGAACCTCACTGGTTCTTGCTGAAGCTCAAACGTGATGCGTAACACGAGAATGAACCTCACTGGTTCTTGCTGAAGCTCAAACGTGCTGCGTAACACGAGAATGAACCTCATTGGTTCTTGCTGAAGCTCAAACGTGCTGCGTAACACGAGAATGAACCTCATTGGTTCTTGCTGAAGCTCAAACGTGCTGCGTAACACGAGAATGAACCTCATTGGTTCTTGCTGAAGCTCAAACGTGCTGCGTAACACGAGAATGAACCTCATTGGTTCTTGCTGAAGCTCAAACGTGCTGCGTAACACGAGAATGAACCTCATTGGTTCTTGCTGAAGCTCAAACGTGCTGCGTAACACGAGAATGAACCTCATTGGTTCTTGCTGAAGCTCAAACGTGCTGCGTAACACGAGAATGAACCTCATTGGTTCTTGCTGAAGCTCAAACGTGCTGCGTAACACGAGAATGAACCTCATTGGTTCTTGCTGAAGCTCAAACGTGCTGCGTAACACGAGAATGAACCTCATTGGTTCTTGCTGAAGCTCAAACGTGCTGCGTAACACGAGAATGAACCTCATTGGTTCTTGCTGAAGCTCAAACGTGCTGCGTAACACGAGAATGAACCTCATTGGTTCTTGCTGAAGCTCAAACGTGCTGCGTAACACGAGAATGAACCTCATTGGTTCTTGCTGAAGCTCAAACGTGCTGCGTAACACATGAATGAACCTCACTGGTTCTTGCTGAAGCTCAAACGTGCTGCGTAACACATGAATGAACCTCATTGGTTCTCGCGGAAGCTCAAACGTGCCGCGTAACACCAGAATGAACCTCATTGGTTCTTGTGGAAGCTCAAACGTGCTGCGTAACACGAGAATGAACCTCATTGGTTCTTGCTGAAGCTCAAACGTGCTGCGTAACACATGAATGAACCTCACTGGTTCTTGCTGAAGCTCAAACGTGCTGCGTAACACATGAATGAACCTCATTGGTTCTTGCGGAAGCTCAAACGTGCTGCGTAACACATGAATGAACCTCACTGGTTCTTACTGAAGTTCAAACGTGCTGCGTAACACATGAATGAACCTCATTGGTTCTTGCTGAAGCTCAAAACGTGCTGCGTAACACATGAATGAACCTCACTGGTTCTTGCTGAAACTCAAAACGTGCTGCGTAACACATGAATGAACCTCACTGGTTCTCGCTGAAGCTCAAACATGCTGCGTAACACGAGAATGAACCTCATTGGTTCTTGATGAAGCTCAAACATGCTGCGTAACACGAGAATGAACCTCATTGGTTCTTGCTGAAGCTCAAACATGCTGCGTAACACGAGAATGAACCTCACTGCTTCTAATTGCTGCGTAACACATGAAAATGAAACTAAAACGCTGTTCACGTGATCAGCACGATGCACGCGTGTAACGCTGACGCAGGAGCCAGCCAATACTGAGTCGGCGTTCTGACGTAGAACACGAAAGCTCTGCAATATGTCTTCAACGTAAACTGCATAACAGGGTGGAGAAGAATTTGTTGAATAAAGTTATTTTTGAATACTTTTTGTGCACAAAAAGTATTCTTGTCACTTCATAACATTAAGGTTGAACCACTGCAGTCATCTTGACTATTTTAATGATGTCTTTACTATTATACTCTGGACCTTGAATGTGGTAATTTCATTGCTTTCTATGGGAGATAAAAAAAACTCTTGGATTTCATCAAAAACATCTTAATTTGCGTTCTGAAGATGAACGAAGGCCTTATGGGTGTGGAACGACATGAGGGTGAGTAATTAATGACAGACATTTCATTTTTGGGTGAACTAACCCTTTAAACTGGCTGGACTGGCTTTTGATAATAAGTTAGCACTTACATCAGAGGAAGTTAAATTGCTGGAAGAATACACTCAAGGTTTAATTACTCCAAACTGTAATGACCCTTTTCCTGATTTGTATCTGTCAACTGGCTTTGAAGAGTGTGAAGGTGTTTTTTTACAAGCCAACATTTTGATGTTAATGGGTTCTAATGCAGTGTCTGGAAAAGTTTTGTACAAGAGCAGTGTCAAAACTCTGAATAGGAAGTCTGATACGCCTTGGCGTTCTGTCCTCCATCTAGTGGAGAATGTTAAACCAGAATGGAGAGCATTATACAAGTCACCTTTGCCAAAGAAAGTGGGAGACTTACAATGGAGAATTCTTCATGGCGCTAACGCAGTGAATGCACTTGTTTCGGTTATAAACCCATGGTATCAGCGATGCATGTCCTTTTTGCTTCCAGAAAGAGTATTCCATGCTTTTTGTATTGTAACAGGCTAATACCATTGTTTCAGGTTTTAAAGAGTTTATTTGATCATTTTGACGAGATTTTTTTCTTTGGAAATGTTTATTTGTGGTTTTAAATACATACAGAGACATCGAATTTGTTGCCAATTGCTGAATTTCCCATAAGGTCAAGCGGAAAAGGCAATTTATGACTCTAGGAAGATAAGAATTGAACGAAATTCAGTATCAATTTACAAATTGTGTTTCTTAACCTAGTAAAATCCAGAATTTTAATTGCCCGTTGGCAAAGACCCACCCCCTTTAGTTACCGTTGCTACAGCCGTCCTAGCATCATGAAAATACATCGCAGACATCATCCACAGTCAACAGACAAGACAGAGCAGGTTACTTTTGATATGAAACAAAGTCTCAAATTTTGTAATTTCTGGCTCTTTGATGTGTTGTGACAGATCGCTGTAGCGCCACAGTTCAAGCGGCTTGTGAACCGATCTGTTCCTACAAGTTAATTTATAGCATCATAACATGAATGAACATCAGAAGGAATGTTGTTTCAACCGTGGAAAGTAGGGCTGCACGATTAATCGCATGAGATTGTCACGCGCATTTCGTCAGTAAAGCCGGTTCCCTGATTACCGCTAAATCGCCATCACCTGCTTTCAAATGCAGCTGCATTTAATAGACAGAGCCGTAGATCGCTGACAAGCCACGCAATATCGCGTTCATATCGCAGATGAATCGCCTTCGATAATGAACGCGATATTGCGTGGCTTGTCAGTGATCTACGGTTCTGGGTATGAAATGCCGCTCCATTTGAAAGCAGGTGATGGCGATTTAGCGGTAATCAGGGAACCGGCTTTACTGACGAAATGCGCGTGACAATCTCATGCGATTAATCGTGCAGCCCTAGTGGAAAGACATCAGTACACACTATTTCTCAAGTTCAATTCGACCAACGTTACTAACTCCCCTGACTGCTTTGTCAGACAAAATGGTGGATTCGGCATTATGATTGGTTAGATCGCCTGTCAATCAAACTCCCGGCAGGCTATGGGGGATCTCATGTCTTTTGAATTGTTTTTTTTTTTTTGTTACTCTGTGTGAAATATTAATGAGAGTTTACAGTTTGTACATGTTTTAAAATGATCTGATTTGAAAGTGTATCGTTTTTTGTTTTGGGTGTTTGTTATGAATCTAATGTGTATATTTTGTATTCTCTTAGTAGGAACTGATTGTATTAGTTTAGGTTAATTGTAATAAAGGTGTGTGAAATTCTCCAAATTCTTTCTCTATAGGCTTAAATCAGAATCAGAAAGAGCTTTATTGCCAAGTGTGCTTGCACGCACACAGAGTTTACATTAGTATATATATTTATAATACATAAAAATATGCAGAGACACGTTTATAAACACTGATTGATAAATATTACTGTCAGATCCTTCACACTGCCAGGATACTGACATGAACTACTGCGAGAGAAACTCACTGAGCTTTTGTCTAAGAAACTACAGCTGTGATTTACAACAGACCACAGAGAGAAACAAAAGCCAAGAAACAGAGCATATAATTACTATAGTGTGTGTGTAGGGATATTTAAGGATCACATGAGATCAGTCACATGACACAGTCAGAGCTGCAGGTTTAGCTGCTGGATTCTCCAATTAATATATTACATAAGTAAAAACATGCTAAAACTCTCTGTGCAAGTTCATAAATGTATTTAAATGTCATGAATACAGAGAGTTGAATCGCACAGCATTCATGTCATTTCACATACACTTGAGAAATTCCCCAGACGCAATAAAGTTGAGCTACTAGTTTCCACTCAGGACAAAGCAGATTCATATTTCATATTGAGTAAAGAGGAAACAACATTCAGCCTAGATAAATAAACTTCCTTCAGTACATTAGATAACAGTGAGTAGACATATGCCTATTTTAAGCATACAAAACACACACACATTATTAATATATATATATATATACACATATATACAAATACATATATACACATATATACATATATACATACACACAAATATATATA
>RJVU01054669.1:515908-529473 GCA_003731715.1 Anabarilius grahami
ACACACACACATATATATACACACACACACACATATATATATACACACACACACATATATATATACACACACACACATATATATATACACACACACACATATATATACACACACACACATATATATATACACACACACATATACACACACATATATTAGAAACTACTTATGCCGTTTTATGAGCTCATATTAATAAACAGTCTCCATGGAATATAGTTTTGTCATACCAGAACTTGAGAAGGTGATTACAAAATGGTGAAAACTTGAATTTAATGAAATAAAAATAAAAAGAAGTGGCCTAAAATAAACATTTATTTAACAACCTATAATTTTGTTGTTGGAGATCTTACGTCAACTGTCCGTCTGCTCTGATTATAAACTGTAATGTTTGTTGGTTCGCGCGTACCTGCGCTCCGTCTCGCGCCGCCGGGCTCGCGCAAACGCTCCTCGTCCTCCTCAGCTCGTGCCTCCGCCATACCGAGAGAAAGACAGTTTTATTTACTGTCTAAAACACCAAGACAACAGATCCGAACGGCATTCCTCCTCGGAAAGGCTTAGGAAAGTCGCTCCAACTGTGAAACTTTAAATCCAGCGAATGGGAAGTTTCTCCGTTTAGTTGCTCTCCGAGTTTGATGCTGTCATATGAATTAGTTTCTCTTTTTCTATCTAAACGACTGGAAAAACTCGGACTGGAGTATCAGTATCTATTGTCAGGACGCACGAACGTCAACAGGAAGTTCTTCTGTCCATGTGAAAGAAAAGAGGGAGGCGCCAGAGCCGAACAATCACTCCAACACATCCACACATGATGATGCAAATTTATGGATTTGGGAGGTAAACAAATAAATGGAAGCACGTTTGTGGCGGAAATGTGATTTAATATAGTTAAACCTTTCTTTAAAAGTCATAATAACAGAGTCACTTTCCACATGTTAGAATAATAGTAATGAAAACTGAACACAAATGGAGATCTGGGAATGATGATGTAGCTAGTGATGAAAACACGTGACACAAATCAAAACTTTTTTTTTTCTTTTTTTTTCAATGCCACAAGAACAAGAGGTATTACATATTCACATTATCATGTTAACATTAGCTGACAGGGAAAAAGGGAGAGAGAGAAAAAAGAAATAAATACATTTTTTTTTACATACATTTCAGTGCTTTTAAGAAAATTACATGTTTTCAGTGCTTTTTTGATAGTGGTTTGTTCCAAAAGATTTACATATAATTTAAAGTCATTTATAAAATGTGTATTTTATATGGTATTTTCCTAATAAAATAAACAAATGTATAATATGTAGTTCTTTACATTTCAAGTTTTCATTCTATGTATAAAAAAGTACATCAAATACACAAATTTCTATCATACAATCAAGTTTTCTGTTAATATAGAATTCTAAATCTTTCCAAAATAATCTTGTATAAATACTGTGAAAAAACAGATGCAAAATAGTTTATTTTTCTTGTCCACAAAATCCACAGGTATATGAAATATTGAGCTTAAATCTTTCCAAAACATGCTAAGCAGGATAAATTCTATGAAGTATTTTATAAGACACTTCCCTAATTTTGTTATTGATACAGAACTTACCAAATGAAAACTTACTGCCTTCCAGTTTGGTTATTTGAATAAAAATGTTTTGGGTTGGTTCATTTTTTTATTAATTTTTTTTACTCAATGACTTATTCATTTAGACATTTACTGCCACCTACTGGGAGTTTTAGTTTCTTATTTAGAGTATCATTTTATATATATATATATACTACCGTTCAGTAAGATTTTTGAATGTTTTAAAAGAAGTTTCGTCTGCTCACCAAGCCTGCATTTATTTGATTAAAAATACAAACAAAAACAGTAATATTGTGAAATATTATTCCAATTTAAAACAGCTGTTTTCTGTCATTATACAGTAAAGTGTAATTTATTCCTGTGATCATGAGCATCATTACTCCAGTCTTCAGTGTCACATGATCCTTCAGAAATCATTCTGATATGATGATTTGATGCTCAAGAAACATTTATGATTATTATCAATGTTGAAAACAGTTGTGTACTTTTTTTATTTCATGATGCTATGATGAATAGAAAGTTCAAAAGAACAGCATTTGTCTGAAATCTCAATCTTTTGTAACATTAAACTCTACCGTTCAAAAGTTTGGGGTCAGTAAGAATTTAAATTTTATTTTTGGGGGATAGAAATAAAATGAATCAATACTTTTATTCATCAAGGATGTGTTAAACTGATCAAAAGTGACAGTAAAGACAATTATAATGTTAGAAAATATTCTATTTTAAATAAATGCTGTTCTTTTGAACTTTCTATTCATCATAGCATCATGAAATAAAAATGTAAATAACTGTTTTCAACATTGATAATAATCATAAATGTTTCTTGAGCATCAAATCATCATATTAGAATGATTTCTGAAGGATCATGTGACACTGAAGACTGGAGTAATGATGCTGAAAATTCAGCTTTGATCACAGGAATAAATTACACTTTACTGTATATTGACATAGAAAACAGCTGTTTTAAATTGGAATAATATTTCACAATATTACTGTTTTTGTTTGTATTTTTAATCAAATAAATGCAGGCTTGGTGAGCAGAAGATACTTCTTTTAAAACATTCAAAAATCTTACTGACCCCAAACTTTTGAACGGTAGTGTATATATATATATATATATATATATATATAAATAAATTAAATTTTGGGAATAGTTTGCACAAAAATTAAAATTCTGTTTATTTATATTTACTCATGTCGTTTCAAACCTGTATGACTTTCTTTTGCAGAACATAAAAGAAGATATTTAGAACAATGTTTGTAACCAAACTATTTTGGTCTGTAAATATATTTTAATACCAATTCATATGCAGCTTCTGAAAAAAAAATGATGGCCGTTGTAGCCTAAAAGTTTATGTGTACTAAATTCTATGTTGAATCGAATAAAATATATATTTCTAAAACTACATTTTGTAATGTCTATTTAATGCTTTTCTCATTTAACACAATAATGACTTTAAATGATCTTTTGGAGTTAAATTCCCAGCCAAATTTGATGTGCGATTAATTTGTGATTAAATAGATTAATTAATTGCCACATCATGTAATCAATTCAGTTAAAATATTTAATCATTGACAGCCCTTATATACTCACATTTATATAGTGATCCCATCGGTTCAACGGACTTTTAATGGGTAGTATTGAGCGCCTGATTATAATTCCAGCAAAATCACGTAATGATATTGTTTAAAATGCGTTATAATGACCATTAATGTCTTTTAAATTACATGGTTCATACACTAGTTGTGAAATCAAGCATTTTTCGTTCTTACAGTTTTTTTAGTTAGCTTATGTACTAGCATAGCATACATCTACCCAATTACTTATATTATATTAGGTATGCTTTTTACTTCCAATATAGTTCCCAATTACATGTTTCAAATGAATGATGTTTGTGTGTACTTAGCATGACAATTAATTTATTAAAATTATAATAGTAATATTATATACTATACCCCATTGCTATTATTGTGTAAAATTAATATTAAATTACTTTTACATTTTTAGGCATGGTTGTGTTTCCAGTTTGTTTTATTATGCAATACATATTCATTTTATACTTCAAGCATGTTGTTTGTGAACTTAAAGGGTTAGTTCACCCAAAAATAAAAATAATGTCATTTATTACTCAACCTCATGTCGTTCCACACCCGTAAGACCTTCGTTAATCTTCGGAACGCAAATTGAGATATTTTTGTTGAAATCCGATGGCTCAGTGAGGCCTGCATAGCCAGCAATGACATTTCCTCTCTCAAGATCCATTAATGTACTAAAAACATATTTATATTATAAAGCGACGAGAATATTTTTGGTGCGGCAAAAAAACAAAATAACGACTTATTTAGTGATGGCCGATTTCAAAACACTGCTTCAGGAAGCTTCGGAGCGTTATGAATCAGCGTGTCGAATCATGATTCGGATCGCGTGTCAAACTGCTGAAATCATGTGACTTTGGCGCTCCGAACCGCTGATTCAACACAAAAGATTCACAACGCTCCGAAGCTTCCTGAAGCAGTGTTTTGAAATCGGCCATCACTATATAAGTCACTATATACACTATATAAATTTTGTTTTTTTGCCGCACCAAAAATATTCTCGTGGCTTTATAATATTAATATTGAACCACTGTACTCACATGAACTGATTTAAATATGTTTTTAGTACATTAATGGATCTTGAGAGAGGAAATGTCATTGCTCAGGCCTCACTGAGTCATCGGATTTCAACAAAAATATCTTAATTTGTGTTCTGAAGATGAACGAAGGTCTTACGGGTGTGGAACGGCATGAGGGTGAGTAATTAATGACAGAAAGTTCATTTTTGGGTGAATTAACCCTTTAATGTAATATACATCATACAATAGAGGGTATGCACGTGACGTCACTGTCGACCGTTACAACTGCGGTCACGCCCACTGAGTGGCAAAAGACAGAGCGGCAGCATTGGTTTTCAGCGTTAATGCCGCGAAAAACACACAAAACACATCCAAAACGGGAAAAAGCTTTGCGACTGACTGTTCAAATAGCTTTGACACAAATCTAAGGGTATATTTTTACAGACTGCTGAAAGCTACAGAAAAAAGAAGCAAATGGATCACTGCAATTGACAGAAACAGCAGAGAAACATGTTTTGCAGTTATCATTTTGTGTCAAATTGTTGGTTTTTGGGGGTAAAATCATACCCTATATATTGTATTGTTATATATTGTGTTGACAACTCATCAATTGAATACCATCTTATATTCTGCATAATTGGGTGTTTTTAAATAAACACTGACAAAAACTATACAAGTTTTAGGGCTGGACGATATATATATAACATTGATATAAGTGATTACGCGGATTTAGACCTACCTATATTGTAGTTATATAAAATATTCACAGGCAGATTTGCTTTATGTATTTCCCCGGCGTCGAAATCAGGCACATATAAATGTCAGGAAACACGACTCCTGGCTGCATGTCGATATCCATGGATTAGCTTTATTTGACATGTCATAAGAAACACTTTCGAGCCCAACCTTTAGTGTAATCGTTTGTTTTACTCGCGTTTTCGCAGTTTCCCCTATTAAATCCAGTCATGAAGCAGGTTCTTTTGCCACTCAGTCCAGCTGAGGGAGCGCGTTTTCGGCGGGAAAGTGACGTCGATGCATACCCTCCACAACTTTTGATCAGGGGTCTTAAAGGAGACCAGATTCCTGAGGGGGACTCGATTTCTCATTGCAAAACGTTTTGAACAACTGGGCCCAGAATACTAACGTTCCCAGAACGTCATAAATATAGTTTGCTGGGTTAAATATGAGTGTCTTTATCTAGATTTTGATGATTTTTTTCTGGAAGATCAGACATGCGCAAAGCCTCCACGTGTTGTCGCTGTTGTTCGCGTTTCTGTCTCGGGAATCATTTTTATGCAAGTAATTTGTGTTTGTGCAAGTTTAACAAATGTGAACATCAATAACGAACGAATAACAGTTTCCTATAAACGTTAGACTTTTATGAGGTATTGCTTTATTAAGTCATTGAGAATACCAGATCTGAGCTAGTTTGGACGTCCAAACGAACTCGTGTCTCATTAAATCTGTTTTAACCAAAGATTAATCCTACATTATGTACGACAAAATCTGTTTATCCTCGAATAAAACAACATTCATGGCGTTTATAAATCACGGGCACACAACAACTGACAGCTGTCATTAGAGGCTTTAACGGGACAGGCTTTACAGACGCGCGCGCGGGCGGGAGCGCGCACAGCCTGTAATCACTCTAATCTCTGTGAGTGTTTTTGCTCTGTTGAGTTGCTTTGTGTTCTGCTCTGACTGTGTTTCTCAACACATCTTATTTTAAAAACTGCCTTTACATTATTATACAGGTTTTTTGTAAGACAGAAACGTCATGAATCATGGATCATTCAGAAGATAAGGAGAATTGCTGGTCAGTTTCATAGCAGAAGAAAACCTGCGTCACTTGAGGAACCCTGGTGAGTTTCAGCTGAGCTTTCTCTTAAATAATATATGATTAAAGAGGATTTAAAATCGGTAAGATTGACTTTATTATATTGTGTAAGTCTCTGAACTCTGAAATATTGGCCTAAGTGATTAAAGGGCAGAACAGAGAATGTTAAAAAGTTCACATTAAATTAGGAAATTTAGCATTTCTGAATGTTCCCAGTTTTAAATGTTCTAAAAACGTTTTTTCTTGGTTATACGAACGTTCCATTTTGCAAACATTATGATAATGTAACATTTGAATGTTTTCTGAACGTTCTGATAAAATTAGTAGCGTTTAAAAACAGACGAGAATGTTTCAGGAAAAGAACGCTATGTTTGTGATAACATTTTGACAACATTTTTAAAGACTGGATAACTTTGAACAAACGTTTTATTAAAGGATCAGTTCAATTCAGAATGAAAATTTCCTGATAATTTACTCATCCCAGATTTCTTTCTTTAGTCGAAAAGAATTGAAGGTTTTTGGGGAAAACATTCCAGGATTTTTCTCCATATAGTGGACTTCACTGGGGTTCAACGGGTTGAAGGTCCAAATGTCAGTTTCAGTGCAGCTTCAAAGAACTCTACATGATCCCAGACGAGAAATAAGAGTCTTATCTAGAGAAACCATCGGTCATCTTCTAAAAAATATAAAAATTATATACTTTTTAACCACAAATGCTCGTCTTACACTGCTCTGAGATGTGCCACGCATTACGTAATCATGTTGGAAAGGTAGGCGGAAGTACCGATCAAGTGTTTACAAAGCAAATGTGCAAAGACTACGTCAAACGCCCTTTACAAAAAAAGGTAAAACAACGATGTCGGATGATTTTGAAGATGGAGGAGAAAATGAGATGGAGTTTTTCGCTCTACCGCGGTACTTCCTTGACCTTTCCAACATGATTACGTAATGCGTGGAGCATCACAGAGCAGTGCAAGACGAGCATTTGTGGTTAAAAAGTATATCATTTTTTAATTTTTTTTTTAGAAAATGTCTGATGGTTTCTCTAGATAAGACTCTTATTCCTCGTCTGGGATCATGTAGAGTTCTTTGAAGCTGCACTGAAACTGACATTTGGACCTTCAACCCGTTGAACCCCAGTGAAGTCCACTATATGGAGAAAAATCCTGGAACGTTTTCCTCAAAAAACTAATTTCTTTTCGACTGAAGAAAGAACGACATCTTGGATGACATGGAGGTGAGTAAATTATCAAGAAATTTTAATTCTGAAGTGAGCTAATACTAAAACGTGACTGGAAGAACGTTTGTTTATAACTTTGAGAGAACCTTGCCAGAACATATCCAGTCACTGGTTACAAGTTAATCTTAATCAGTTATCATCATGGATAGAAAATGTTTGAAATGTAACGTTGTATTAATGTCACAATGACATTATTCTGCATCTGATGCTCCAGTTTAAGTTTCTTTAAATTCTGATAATGCACAAACACAATTCCAAGCGTTTGACAAAAATACGTTTGAAATACTAAAGCACTAGATGTGCACCATGAACACAGTTAGCGGATCATGTGATTCTCTAGTCTACACCTGTGCGAACTTCAGATGAACTGACTAGTGATTTCACTAAATCAGATAAAAAAGTCTAAATGATGTAAAATCAGCTTTACAGACTCTCAGATTATCTGTAAACTGGGACAGAAATAGAGATTAATCTTCCTGGCTATGTATTTGCAGCTTCTCACAATATTAGAAAGGGTTTGATGCAAATAGATTGTTCCGTCTCTCAACATTTTTTCTGACTTTCTGACTTGCTCCAGATGCAATTGTAAAACACTTTTTGGCTGTTCACCAGGTAGATGATTATAGATCAATGATTATAGACCACATCTAGTCTGTTTAGTTACAGGAATCATCATTCATAGCATTAGTTAGGTCACACTCTTTTGTACTGAGCAAAAAGGGGAAAAAAGTTTGATTTATAAATATGTTTATATATGATTTTTGTATATATTTATATATTTTTAGCATGCACTGAGGAACATGTTTAGCATGCACTCGCTCCACCGTCAGCCATCAATCCTCTTTACCGCAGGAAATGAAATCACAGCGCGCTCTCTCCAGCTGATTATTGGGACTCGTAACGGATTCAGATTAGTTCGCTCGCAGATGGTCTCGTGGATTTGTCTGTATCTTTTTTTCTTGCTGTGTCTGATGAGCCGAACTCATCTGTAATTACCAACACAAACTATCAGACCAACATTATGGTAAACTTGGTTAAAGGTCAGGTGTGTAAGTGCTGCTCCAGTACCTAATGTAGGCCTACTTGCAAAAATAACTCGATTTTTGCATTTTAGTTGTTTTTGAGGGTTGCTATTTGGTTGTTTACTGGCTCAAATCTCTAGATATGGTTCCGTTCCCTCTTTCAATATTCGTCTGGTGTATTTTTCACCTGTTTAATGGTCCAGCAGGTGAAACTGGTCCATCTGATCACTTAGTAAAGTACCACAACACACATGATTTGAGGAATCATTCATGTCGGGCCACACAAACTCTCTACCTGTCTGTCTGTCTGTCTGACTATCCGTCTATCTATCCATCTATCTATCTGTCTGTCTGTCTGTCTATCCGTCTATCCATCTGTCTGTCTGTCTTTCTGTCTGTCTGTCTATCTGTCTGTCTGTCTATCTGTCTATCCATCTGTCTGTCTGTCTTTCTGTCTGTCTGTCTATCCCTCTATCTGTCTGTCTGTCTATCTATCCATCTGTCTGTCTGTCTTTCTTTCTGTCTATCCGTCTAGCTGTCTGTCTGTCTATCCCTCTATCTGTCTGTCTGTCCGTCTGTCTGTCTTTCTTTCTGTCTATCTTTCTGTCTATCCGTCTAGCTGTCTGTGTGTCTATCTGCCTATCCGTCTCTCTGTCCGTCCAACTGTCTGTCTTTCTGTCTATCTGGTCTGTCTGTCTATCTTTCTGTCTATCTGTCTGTTTTTCTTTCTGTCTATCCATCTAGCTGTCTGTTTGTCTATCTGGTCTGTCTGTCTGTCTGTCTTTCTTTCTGTCTATCCGCCTATCTGTCTTTCTGTCCGTCCGTCTTTCTGTCTGTCTTTCTGTCTATCTTTCTGTCTATCTGTCTATCTATCTATCTGTCTGTCTGTCTTTCTGTCTATCCGTCTGTCTGTCTATCCTTCTATCTGTCTGTCTGTCTGTCTGTCCATCCGTCTGTCTGTCTGTCTGTCTTTCTTTCTGTATATCTTTCTGTCTATCCGTCTGTCTGTCTGTCTGTCTTTCTGTCTATCTTTCTGTCTATCTCTCTGTCTTACTTTCTGTCTATCCATCTAGCTGTCTGTCTGTCTATCTTTCTATCTGTCTGTCTTTCTGTCTGTCCATCCGTCTATCTGTCTTTCTGTCTGTCTGTCCGTCCGTCTGCCTGTCTGTCTGTCCGTCTGTTTGTCTGTCTGTGTATCTATCTATCTGTCTGTCTGTCTTTCTGTCTGTCTGTCCATCCGTCCATCTGTCTGTCTGCCTGTCTATCCGTCTCTGTCTTTCTGTCTGTCTGTGTATCTGTCTGTCTTTCTGTCTATCTGTCTGTCTGTTTGTCTGTCTATCTTGATTGGATGTTGCGATGTGGGTGTGGCTTTCAATAGTGGAGCGGGGTTTGAATGGACTAAAATGATTGAACATTTGATTAATAATTGCGATGTCAAAACATTTTTACAAAATGAAACATGCATGGATGAATTGTCCACAATAAGACTGATATTTCCATTTCGTGCAGACTTTAACATTACACTTACACACTAGAAACTATTTGAACATTAAATCTCTCTCTGTCTCTCTCTCTTTCTCTCAGTGCTCGTCCAGCTGCCATGGCTGCGCTGAGGTAAGAATTCCTCAGAATGCTGTGGAATGTTGGGAATGTCGGAGAAGAGGCCTCCACCCTGTATAGCGCACTGCTGTAGGGTGGAACCAGAGCACTCTTCCTGCTCTACTGAATCAAGACAGAACAAGAGAGCTTCTCATATACATATCAGACTCAAAACTTTGATAGTTTCATTTTACCTTCATGTCAGCTGTCTAAAGCAGGTCACCTATACCTCTGCAGGTCGTCTATGCTGGAGTGCCATGAAAAAGAGAATGAGGCCCATCAGAGTTGCATGATGGTCTAGCTCCTCCCACTCTCCTTCAGGATGTTGGCCTCAGTGGTCTCCAGTAATAACGGAGGGCGAGCGCTTACCCTGAAGGGTGTTGACCCGGAGACATGTATGATAGTCTTCAAAAACCACTGGACACAGGTATATAAACATCTGTCCATCCCACTCATTTATTTGACATAAAATATGAGAATATGTGGCACATAATTGTTTAACCCTTGTGCGGTCTTCGTTTGGAAAGCACACTCAGGGTCTTTGGGACACCAGGCAACAAAATGAAATTTTGTAACAAAATAATTGTTTTTTTTTTAAATAAATGTAAGTTTACTCTGTTTATTAATGCTTTTTTTGGAGGATTTATCGTATTTTTTAAGTTTACATAAATAAATTAAAAAATATATTTTTTTAAATAGGTTTTTATACAAATACAGCTTTTTATGTAAAATTCACTTTATAAAAGACCCACATTTCTTTCATTCATGGGGATAACATGGATAAATTGACATGGTTTAGTGTAAGATTTTTGCCCATCTTTTGGAAAATGCAGTTTTAAAAGTAAAAAAAAAGATCACTTTTACCAGTAGATGCTGCAGAGCTCCACTATGTGCTGTTTGACTGACTGAAAGACTCTTTCACAAGTCTAAAATATCTAAATATTATGAAATCACAATTATGACAATAAAAGCTACTTTTTGTCAAAGTTTAGTACTTTTTGTAATAAAAAAATCAGTTTTTCAATATTGTTACATTATGATGAGACCCACACTTAGAAAATGGACAAAATTCATCTTCAAAATCAACATTTTTGAAAAAAGTTTTTTTTTCAGTACAAAAAAATGCTAAACTTTGACAAAAAGCTGTTTTTGTATAAAAACGTACTCAACAAAATATCTATTTATTTATTTATATAAATTTAAAAGATATGATCCTCCAAAAACTGCACAAATATGAAGTAAAAACATTAATAAACAGAGTAAAATTACATTTTGTTGCCTGGGGTCTCTGGAGACCCTGAAGACCCTGAGTGTGACTTTTTTTTTTTTTTTTACACTAACATAAAAACAGGATATTGCTCCAATTTTTTTTAAATTTGTAGATCTAGAAAGTGTTAACAACTGTACAAAACAAAGTTTCATGTCATTTGGACAAAGATAACTTTTCTTTTATTTGAGCAAACGTCATTTGGGGTCTAAAAAGATCCCAAAGACCCTATAAGGGTTAACTGAAACTTTGAGCCGCTGTTTACCCAACCCATTAAACTCTCTCATTGGTTGTCTCAGGTTTTGAGGATCTTGGAGAAGCACGACCCGGGCCGCGGCGGTGGCGTCGGTCTGCGGTTCGGTCCGATCCCTGGCGACGAGGCGAGCGCCGTGCAGAACTACGTGGAGCACATGCTCTTCCTCCTGATGGAGGAAGAGAGCGGTCAGGGCGGGGCCATGGGGACCATCCTGGAGTTCGTGGTGGTGGAGAACGTGATGGAAAAGCTGTTTCTGTGGAGCCTGCGGCGGGAGTTCACCGACGACATGAAGCTGGAGCAGCTGCGCATGTACAAGATGCTGGTGGCTCAAGCCAAACAACCGCTGCTACACCACAAACCCATCCTCAAACCTCTGATGATGCTGCTGTCCGCCTGCTCCAGCTCCTCCACTGTGGGGCCCTCCTCCTCCTCCACCATGGGGCTCACTGCTCCTGGCAAAAGCAGCAGCTCCGCAGCAGGGCCCACCTGCACCATTAGCGGCAGCTCTGCGGTGGAGGCGGAGCTGGTGTCTCTGCTGAATCAGCTGTGCCGTGTGCTGGTGAAGGACGCCTCCGTGCTGGAGCTCTTCTTCCACAGCAGTCAGGATCAGGGAGCCGCCAACTTTCTGCTCTTCTCTCTCCTCATTCCATTCATCCACCGTGACGGGACGGTCGGCACGCAGGCCAGAGACGCCCTCACCCTCATCATGAGCCTCTCGTCTCAGAACAGCCTGGTGGCCAAACACATCGTGGAGAACACGTACTTCTGCCCGGTGAGGAATATTAGCTACATTTGTACCTTTTTAGGGGCAAATATGAACAGTTTTAACCTGGGAAGTTATGTGTGTGTGTATGAATTAATCTCTGCTGGAGTTTAATCCCAGTCACAGGATTGCATGTGTTTTTGTTGATGGATTATGGGTAGTGTGTTTTTGCTCCAACGGCTCTGACCCACATAAATACATCACGTGCCCATGTGTTGCTGACCACACACAAAAAACTGTGTGTGTGTGTGTAGGTGTTGGCTACGGGTCTCAGCGGTCTGTATTCGGGTCTGCCGGCTAAACTGGAGGTTTACAGTGACGGCTGGTTCTGTCTGGAGAAACACGACTGGCTGCAGGTCCCAGCGCTGTTTCAGTTCCTCAACTCACTGCACTTCTGCTGCACCGTGTGCAAGGTAACACACACACACACACACACATGATGACTACACACTGACCTCATTCAAGTTTATTTATTTAGTGCTTTTTAGTACAGTTACATTGTTACACCAGTAGGTGGCATATGAGAGAGTCATTATTAAATGTTCATAATACACTTAAAGCGGACCTATAATGCTCCTTTCACAAGATGTAATTTACAGTGTGTACGGAAAGTATTCAGACCCCCTTACATTTTTCACTCTTTGTTATATAGCAGCCATTTGCTAAAATCATTTAAGTTAATTTTTTTTCCTCATTAATGTACACACAGCACCCCATATTGACAGAAAAACACAGAATTGTTGACATTTTTGCAGATTTATTAAAAAAGAAAAACTGAAATATCACATGGTCCTAAGTATTCAGACCCTTTGCTCAGTGTTTAGTAGAAGCACCCTTTTGATCTAATACAGCCATGAGTCTTTTTGGGAAAGATGCAACAAGTTTTCCACACCTGGATTTGGGGATCCTCTGCCATTCCTCCTCACAGATCCTCTCCAGTTCTGTCAGGTTGGATGGTAAATGTTGGTGGACAGCCATTTTTATGTCTCTCCAGAGATGCTCAATTGGGTTTGAGTCAGGGCTCTGGCTGGGCCATTCAAGAACAGTCACGGAGTTGTTGTGAAGCCACTCCTTCCTTATTTTAGCTGTGTGCTTTGGGTCATTGTCTTGTTAGAAGGTAAACCTTCTGCCCAGTCTGAGGTCCTGAGCACTCTGGAGAAGGTTTTCGTCCAGGATATCCCTGTACTTGGCCGCATTCATCTTTCCCTTGATCGCAACCAGTCATCCTGTCCCTGCAGCTGAAAAACACCCCCACAGCATGATGCTGCCACCACCATGCTTCACTATTGGACAGGTGATGAGCAGTGCCTGGTTTTCTCCACACATACCGCTTAGAATTAAGGCCAAAAAGTTCTATCTTGGTCTCATCAGACCAGAGAATCTTATTTCTCAC
>RJVU01054669.1:533708-547861 GCA_003731715.1 Anabarilius grahami
TATATAAAAATGTTTATTAATTTGATTTTTAATTGCATTATTTTATTCACATCCTTATGTTATCCCAAAATATTATTTAATTATTAAAATGATGTAAAAAAGGGTGTTTTTAATTTTTTTGTTAAAAACCTAGTCCTTCTCTAGCTAAACAAGCCTAAATATACTTATAATTATTCCTAATCATATGTAAACCTTTTATAGGTTGGTAATTTTTATAGCTTGACTTCTTAAAAAGTGTAACTGCACTTTCAAACCACTGAGACCTTCAACAGCCCGACACAGCCAATGGTGTGAGTTGGGGGGCGGGGCTATCTGTTTGTCTGCCCAATTGCAGCTTGTGTTCAGTCTGTCATGTGCTCCCGCAGGTATCTGATCCCCTGCTCTCATCTGACGTGCGCTGAGAGACACAGACTGAGAGAGAGAGACTGTTACTCCATCACTGCGTCTGCGCTGCTCTCTCTCACGCCCTCCTTCTTCATTCCCAAACCCTGCTCCTCTCCGACGCAGCCGCCCAAACCCGACTACATCCTCTGGTCAAAGGTCACCGAGGGCCTGCTGAGGGGGAACATGGGTAATGAAGTTCATGATCTCATGCACTGATTTGTAGCCCGATATTTATAAAACAGCATTTATTTGCAACAGAAATCTTTTCAATTTAATGCATCCGTTTGTCTTCAGGGATGGAGGATCTGTTCTCAGGTGGCGATAGTGTGGGATTTTCCCGAATAACTGCTTCAGAGCCCTTGATGGATAAGAACTACCTTCATTACCTGTATGACGCGCGCAGAGCCGTCTGTACCGGCGTCCAGGCGTGCGGCGTGTGGTCGGCTCCGTACGACGGCCTCAATCCGTCCCCGGACGAGTACGAGGATGACGACGAGTGTCTTCCTCTCTCCGCTCAAACGGCGACGCCCCATCCGCCTTCGGACAGCAGCTCCGCCGGCGACCGCGAGCGGGTCGAGCTGGAGTGGGACGACACTTACGACGCCGCGCCGGACGGAGAGGCGACCCCAGAACATCCGGCCCCAGACGAGCCGCCGAAACACATCCAAGAAATGCGTAAAAGTGCCATCATGCTGATTAAAGGATCTTACATCGAGGAGTCCGACTTTCAGGACGATGTTTTGGTTTATAATCTGATTGCGCAAAAAGATGCGCGAGACGACCGGCGGACGTCCGCCAAGAACGGCCTGAGCAAACAAACTTACATTCAGACGCATGCTAATCACATGACCAGTGATCATAATCCAGTCACGCCGCTCGTAAACGGACACGCTTTTGAAGAACCGAAACTGGAGCTTGAAGCTGATGCTGTGAATCTAGACCACAATCGCAACGAGAGCAAAACACCCGCGGCGGACGACTTCGTCTCGCAGTGTCTGGACCTCATTCGCGCTTTGGGCGGAGAGGAAGACGCCGTCATGGAGGATGAAGAGCAGCTGCTGGATCTCCTGCATGAGGAGGAGGTGGACTTCAGCTCTTTCTGTGAAGATCATGAAGGTGAAGATGATGCCGATGAAGAGCTGAACAGAAACCACAGCGGGAAACACGGGATCTCGTTTACAGGTCAGTCGCGATGCTTCACGCGAGTTTGCATGTGTTAAAGGATTAGCTCACCCCAAAATGAAAATAATCCCATGATTTACTCATCCTCAAGCCATCCTAGGTGTATATGACTTTCTTCTTTCAGACGAACACAATCAGAGATATATTGTAATATATTCTGGCTCTTCCAAGCTTTATAATGGGAGTGAATGGGGGCCGAGATTTTGAAGCCCAAAAAAATGCATTCATTCATCTTAAAAATAATCCATACGACTCCAGGGGGTTAATAAAGACCTTCTGAAGTGAAGCAATGGGTTTTTGTAAGAAAAATATCCATATTTACAACTTTATAAACTATAATCACTAGCTTTTTAAGCATATACACGAAAATCCAAACTAAACAGTTTTATTTTATACAAAATATATGTAATTTATAAAATAATTTGGATGCTAAAATTGCTATAAAATCAAAGCCATTTGTCTTACCAAGTTGTGTTCGAAATTTGAAGTTGATAACACAAAAACTGTGGTTCTTATGAGATTTTGTTTAGGCGCTGTACCAAAAATATCCACCAAGTGACACCCGCACTTTTTCTGATGCGTTCTCTTGTCACAAATTATTAAATTTCTGTCATAATATCACTTCTATCACAAATCAGTCAACAAATATGAAACCTTCAGTCTCAGACCTTTCCAACGAATAAGATTCGAAAAAGATTTTATTACAGAATTTTTTAAAATGTTGTATTTGACTCCGTCCACTAGGGGGAGGAGCACGTAACACATTACTTTTTTAGAAAGTAACGCAAAAGTAACGTACCATTACTTTTTTAGAAAGTAACTAAGTAACACATTTAGTTATGTTACTTTAACGCATTACTTTACATAGAAATGAACTAAGTAACACAATTTGTTACTTTTTTAGAAAGTAACGCAAAAGTAAGGTAACGCATTACATTACATAGAAATTAACTAAGTAACACAATTAGTTACTTTTTTTTATAAAGTAACGTAAAAGTAACGTAACTACTTTTTTTAGAAAGTAACTAACACAATTAGTTACTTTTTTTTTAGAAAGTAACACAAAAGTAACGTAACGTATAACTAAAGTAACACAATTAGTTACTTTTTTAGGAAGTAACGCAATATTGTAATGCATTACTTTTAATAATAACTTTCCCCAAAACTGAACATGAGGAGGATTTAAGGTGAGGTTTGGATCAAACAATTAAAGTGAGTGATTGAAAAGAGTCTAAAGCAGCTCTGGTTATTTAGGGCCGTTCATCAGCGTCCTGCTGTCTCGTCTGGAGAACATGCTGGAGAACTCCATTGAAGTCAACCTGCTGGTTACAGGGATTTTAGCCCAGCTGGCCACATACCCGCAACCGCTGCTGCGAGGGTTCCTGCTGAACACCAGACCCGTGTTTCAGGCCGGTGTGCGCTCACTCTACCAGGTACATGAAAGAGCACGTATTTTTACATTTTCAACTTTTAGTGTGTAATGTTGCTTTTTGAGCATTAAAAAGGTCTGCAAAATTATAAAGCACAAAGTCACTCCAAAGAAATGTTGCCTTTGCAACTAGGTCTATTGCACTTACGCTTTAAGACTTAACGCACGGATATATTTTGACATTTTTTTTGTCCGATCCGTTGTCAAACATCAAAGTTTCAGATTCAGTCCCTCATTTTAATACAGTTGTCAGACAGTGTGTACTTAGCAGCATGCAAAATAAAACTTTATTCATAGACAGAAAGCTAGTAAAGAGCTCAACCTTTATAATCAGCTGATATCCAGTAGTGGCCATCGGTACACACCAGGGTCAGAAATTAATGGGGGCTTTGGGCAAAAATGCCACCAAAATTAATAAAAATGCTTCCAAAAACCAATATATAGTGCAAACAAAGGCTCTGTGTAAGTTCTTGTTTTCTAAGCAATATCGCACAAGCAAAAGTGCTGTTTTCCCGAATATCAGCACGTTTGCAAATGTGATATTGATTTTATACAATTCAATAAACAGTGACTTACACTTTAGACTCAATATTGCCAATATTTTCTGTTTTTCCTCTATTTTGCCACTGAAAATCATTCCAAACAGTAGAGCCATTGCTCGTCAACACAGTTTCAGTTTCATTAATGAACGAATCCACGTTTTTGAACGAATCGCTCTAATGAATGACTCGACGACTCACTCAGTCACTTCTGCTTTGTCCTTGAATGAATCAGCCATTTTGAACGAATCGTTGACTGATTCAATTACTAACTCATTAAGACAGTGATTTGCCGCCACCTACTGGCGGTTTTAACATAATTTTGTTTTAGCTGAGGGACTGAGGCATGAAGATTGACTGCTGTTTTTGTTTTCGGTCGTGATTGTAACAATAGTTCTGGTTAAAGAGATAAAATGCGTTTATAAATATACATTTTTGTCTGTCTTTTTTTCCTCTGGAGGAAAGGGGGTTGATTCTGACTGACTTGAACGCCTCTGATTGGCCATTGTGTTCACACGCTCAACAAACATGTCTATGATCGCTGCAAAAACACGTTGTAAATAGAAACCTTTGACAGAGCACTTATACGGGAGCATTTGAAAGCAGCGAAATAATACACAGTGCACAAAAGTTAATTTTGACCAGTAGATCATGTGATGCTGTACAGCTGAACGTCAGTGTTTGTCGCAGGTGCTGCAGTCGGTGGGCTGTCAGATCGAACAGCACGCGGCGTCCAGTCCGGATTTTCCCGAGCTGGTCCGTGAAGCCGCCCAGTACCTGCTGCTCAAAGACCAGTCCTTAAAAGAGCAAGGTGTGTGTCGTCCCGTCCGGATCTTCCTGTTTGATCCTCTTTCTGTTATCATACTAAAACAGTCTCTCTCCCTCCTCCTGCCAGAAAGCGACGTCCACCAGCAGGACAGCAGCACCGGCTGGTTTCTGAACGGCCACGTCTCGGGTCGTCCACGCAAACCTCTTCCTCCGTGTCCCAAAATCCCGCCGCACCTGCGCAACAGAGTGTTCGCTACATTTCTGTTCGGCGAGTTTCTGAAGGAGCTGGCGGCCATCGCACAAGAGCACTCCATATTACCGGAGCGGACGTCGGAGGAGTGAGTTTCCCTCTGGCATCAGCAACAATCAAATGCAAACGCCTCTCTCGCTCTTTCCCACTGGTCGGTTTTGACCTCGAACAGCCAATGTGTCACTTTTTATTTTAATGACTACTTAAACTTAACGAATGAAATCCAATTTGTTTGTTTGTTCATATTGCATATCTAGTCCACAGCCAACAAAAATATGTTCTAAGAATGTTTTGCAAACGTTCCCATTAAGTTATAAAAACGTTATTATTTAACGTTCTCAGAACGTTCAGTTTTTCAAAATGTTTTTAAAAAATTGATTCTTAATTAAGTGAACGTCAAGGTTCCATTTTATCATTCTGCAAACGTTTGTTCAGAACGTTCTGTCAGCTGGGTCACCACTCAGATTGAGGAAACCATTTTTGTTAGAAAAAACAAAATTTGGTAAACCTCACTAGCATTTAGTTGAGCTTGACGCTACAAACAGAAGGTCCATTTGTCTGGCTTTGAGGTTCTGGTTTACGGTTCATGTGAACTCTGGTACAGTTTCTAATTGCTATTAAAGTGCTCCTATTGTGCTATTTTAAAAGTTCCTAACTTTGTTCTGGAGTCTCCTACAATAGATTGACATGCATCAAAGGTCAA
Organism: Anabarilius grahami; assembly: GCA_003731715.1. Classification (NCBI taxonomy): domain Eukaryota; kingdom Metazoa; phylum Chordata; class Actinopteri; order Cypriniformes; family Xenocyprididae; genus Anabarilius; species Anabarilius grahami. The sequence goes on from RJVU01054669.1 coordinate 538,964, forward strand.
AAACACTTTATTTTTCTCATAATGTCCACTGCAGCATCAGCTCTTTTCTCTCAGTGTCTGAAACGCTTCGTTCAAAGATTCGGTCTCTCTAAACCCCGCCTTTCAGAGAGCCTACTCTGCTCTGATTGGTCAGAAGCTCCAGTCTGTTGTGATTGGTCGGAAATCAAATGCTCATTATCATATCTGAATTTCAGCACTTGATTCACAGTGACACGAACAGTAACGATGGCGTCGGTTGTAGCGTATCAATCTCATCAAAGTGGATTCGCTTTAGCAGCATCTTCTCGACATGAACAACACGAACCAAAATCTTCCAGTCTCAGATACAACTAGTGTTTGAGGGCGAGGCAAAGCAGACGGCATTTGCGGGCAGCCAATGAAAACCATAGACTGGATTTATGCAAATGTGACAGGAAGTGAAACTGGACTCATTTCAAGCAGTTCAGAATCGCTTCTTTCTTTTAGGAGACAAAAGCTCCATTTATCTGCACTTTGATCTTCGAAACTTTGCAGACATTTTACACTCACAAACAGCTTTATTACACACTACATGAAAGGAACAAGCATAAAAGGGCGCTTTAAAGCAATCCAGACCTCATTTGTGCAAACGAACCTTTATTATGATAAATAATTTGATTCATATAATCATAATGCCTACCTTAAAGGAACAGTGCACCTCAAAATAAACATTTACTCACTCTCACTGTTGGAAAAGAATCAGATTTTTGTTTGAGAAAACGCCTGTCAAGATCCAAAAAGGATCAGTCCATGTGACTCGTGCGTTATATTCAAAGTCATATGATAATATTATTGTGAATTATTATTTCTCAAAGTGAGTAAATAAGCACATTTACATTTTTAAGTGAGCTATTCCTTTAAAAACCAAACTGTCAGCTTTTGTTTTGTTGATTTCATGTTTGTGATTTACATTTATGTCTTATTTCATTACTTGTGTATAGATTAATCACTGTAATTAGATGTTTATCAGCCAGTTTTTACATTTCAAACATAAAGTATCTTATTTGTCTGTGTGAACCTTCATGTGACTGTGCATTCGTCTCAAAACACATTCATTACAACTACTGCATTCAGCCAATTCATCAGGAAACTAATGTGATATTTATTTATTCAAGTCAACATGAAATGGCATTTACAACTCATTTTACTTCTGTGTAAATTCAGTGAGAAAATGTAGATTTTCTTCATGAGGATTTGATTGGATGGTGAAAGTGTTTCTATATGAAGGTTATCATAAAACATTATGATTATAACATTATGAAGACATTTAGAATAACATGCACTTATGAATCATTCATAATAAGACCAGGAACATGAATTAAGAAAGTGAATTGATTTGACTTTGATTTCATGTTGACTTCAAGCACTTATGAAAATGTTTTATGTTCATTCATGTCAACCTGATTTGTCGAAATATTTAATTGTATTGAAGCCAATGGGAATTTTCTAGGCCAATGTGAGATTTTAATCCACTGTGTTTGTTACATGATGCTGCTTGTAACATTTAATATTCCGCAGTTCAAAACTGTCACTGTTGTCACTTTAAATTCTGTCATTTTCAGCTACAAATGACTGAGAATTCTAGAACTCGAATCTAACGAGAAGAATTCCAGAATTCAAATGCAACTCCAAATATTCAGTATGGCTGCAGATGATGTGAAGCCTTATTTTGATGTGTATTTGTACATTTACAATTTGTTGAATCTGTAAAGGAGATGATTTTTGAAATGTTTTATGACCTGTTGTCAATGTAAAGTTTTGTACACATATTTTTACAGAACAATCAGTCACGTGGACCACAGAAAATGGTTTGTTTTTAATATTATTCTGCCCCCTGGTGGTAAATTAAAACTCCATTTGTGGTGTATATTTATATGTGTGTGTGGGTGTGTATTATGTATTATGTATTTGTAATGTAAAAGAACAATATAGGCAGCTTAATGTTGAAAGAATATATTAATCATCATTTGGACATTGTGAACGTTAAGCCAGTTGATTTCCATTATGAGATGATCATAATGAGCCTCTTAAGCCACAACATAAAATAATTAGTAAATAGAGATTTTATTTTGTTCATATATTGATAAAACATTAGTTAATGCCACATTTGCAACATATTATTTTCACAGGAATCAGACCAGCACATCTTTTATTTAAAACAGCTCACAATTTACAATACTTGCACATTAAAAACAGATCTCGTGTATTTCAGATATTAGACTTTTCACACATTTTTGGCACAAGATTTGGAAAATCACAAAAATTATAGTGCCACCTAGTGTTGGAAGGTTGGTGGAATTTCTAAGTTTCTCACCAAGTTTGAATCTCTGGGATTTATGGTTTCTGACACTTTTATGGCAATATAATAATAATTAATACAGGGTTCCAGTCAGGGTTATTATCCTTAACTAAAAGCATTAAAACATATTTGTTAGTTAAAATAAAATATTAGATGAAAAACTTAAGCTATGTTACCTTGCCAAGTTGAAGCACTGTCTTTGTTTTCCCATAGCTCACCCCACCCTTTGCTAGGACTCTGTACCTGTGCTCTGATTGGCTATCACAGGCCCAGAGTCGCTGTCACTCTCCCAGGAGGAGGACGTGAAGCCAGCGGGGGCGGAGATAGAGTGGGGTGTGTCTGTGTAGCCCAGCCCCTGGTACCGCCCCTGCGGGGAGGCAGGGACTGAGTGACGGTCGCTCGCGAGCCGCTCATGGGACGTCCCTGCGAGCAGACCGGTGTGTTCACCCTGAACAACATCCACTTCAGAGCCGAAGAATAGCTTACGGGGACGACCTAACACAGTACGTCCTGCAGAACACACACAAACGCTGCATACAGTTAAATGGCCAATTAGTCATGATCGCCCAAAAAATTCATGAAAAATGGCTTGGGGTAGCATTTTGATACCAGACAAACACACTAGCAACCATCTATAACACCTAGCTACCACAAAGAAAGCCCTACAAATTGCCTAGCAACACCCTAGCAACTAACGACACCCTAACAACCATCTAAAATACCTATCAACTGGCTTGCAACCATTGAGAGCATCCTAGAAATCACATAGTAACACTCAAGTAACCACCCAGAAAATCCTACAAACTGCCTAACAACACCCAAGCAACTGTCTAGCAACCACATAGCAACGCCCTAGAAACTATCTAGTATATAACACCTATCAACTTCCTTGCAACCACTAAGAACATCCTAGCAACCATCTAGTATATAACACCTATCAACTTCCTTGGAACCACTAAGAACATCCTTGCAACTGTCTAGCAACAGTCTAGCAAGCACCCAAAAAATCCTGCAAACTGCTTAGCAACACCTTAACAACCAGCTACTATATAACACCTATCAACTGCATTGCAACCACTAGCAACTGCCTAACAACCACCCAAAAAAATCCTACAAACTGCCTAGCAACATCCTAGCAACCATATAGCAATCCCCAAGCAAACATCTGTTATATAACACCCATCAACTGTCTTGCAACCACAAGTAACATCCTAGCAACAATCTAGCAACCACCCATAAAATCCTGCAAACTGCCTAGCAACACCTTAACAACCAGCTACTATATAACACCTATCAACTGCTTTGCAACCACTAAAAACATCCTAGAAACTGCCTAGATATCACCATGGCAATCACCCAAAAAAATCTACAAACTGCCTTACAACACCCTAGCAACCATATAGCAATGCTCTATCAAACATCTATTATATAACACCTATCAACTGCCTTGCAACCACTAAAAACATCCTAGCAACCACCCAAAAATCCTATGAACTGCCTAGCAACACCCTAGCAACCAAACTATATAACACCTATCTACTGCCTTGCAACCACTAAGAACATCCTATCAACTGCCTAGCAACACCCTAGCAACAACCCAAAAAAACTACAAACTGCCTAGCAACACCCTAGCAACAATCTACGATATAACACCTATCAACTGCCTTGCAACCATTAACAACATCCAAGTAACTGCCTAGCAACACCCTAGAAGCCACTTTAAAAACCTACAAACTGCTTAGCAACACCCTAGCAACCATCTACGATATATCAACTGCCTTGCAACCACTAATTACATTCTAGCAACCGCCCCCAAAAAATCATGCCTAGCAACACCCTACCAATGCTCTAGCAAGCATCATCTGTATAACACCTATCAACTTCTTTGCACCACTGAAACAATCCTGGCATCTGCTTTGCAACACCGTAGCAACACCCTAGTACATACTGAAAATAAAAATGCCCATGTGACATTTATTAGCTACTGGTGCAGCTAAATTTTCAAGACAAAATTGCTGGAAAATGTCCACAAAAGTACAATAAATCTAATAAAACCTCCTTGAATGTTTTCAAAGGAAAAATTAAAATAAATGTTTATTTAATAATTTATAATAAATGTAATAATTAAGCCAATATTGTAATAATCATATAAAATAGTAATTATAATTAGCATTATGTGTGTCCCCATGAAGAGGGGGTGCGTTCTCACCGACGTTGCGCACTTGCTCTGAGATGTCCGCGCGTATGTCCGAGACGTCCAGCATGGCGAGCAGCGAGTCGAAACACGAGCCCTCGTCATCCTCACGCACGTACGGACGGCTGCTGAAACTGTAATGATGAGCGATCGCTGCCAGAAACATCTCGATACAGATAATGAAGTCCTACACGCAAACAGACACAATGCTTAAGAAGACAAACACTTCATGAAAAGACTAAATCCTCATTCACTTCAGAAACTAACAAAACTTTTCCTTAAGGCTTTCAAATATTGTGTACAAATATTGTACTTTCAAATAGTAGGTGTCTATGACATGAAGATAACCGTGTGTTTGAGTGTGTGTGTGTGTGTTCACCTGTAGTCCAGTGGCTACGGCTTCCACACTGTCCCACTCCCAAGTGTGTTTGAGTGTGTGTGTGTGTGTTCACCTGTAGTCCAGTGGCTACGGCTTCCACACTGTCCCACTCCCAAGTGTGTTTGTCTGAAATGACTCCGACCTTCACCAGCAGAGCGATCAGCACAGCCTGCCTGCAACACCAAACTACATGTGACACAACTGAAACATGGAGTTTTCAGACAACCACGTCTGTAAGTATCATGCAACCATAGCAACCATCCAGCACGGCCTAGCAACCATATGAACCAGCCGAATCCCAGCACTAGAACATCATTGCAACATGTGATTTGGCTCTATTGCAATGTACTGACACCATAGCAACTACCTAGCAATCATCTATAACACCTAGCAACTATCTAGCAACCTCCCAGAAAACCACAAACTGCCTAGAAACACTCTAGCGACTGCATAGAGAGCACATAGCAATGCCCTAGCAACCATCTATCACACCTATCAACTGTCAACCACTGAGAACAAAACTACAAACTGCCTAAGAACTACCCAGCAAATACATAAATACTATAGCAACCATTTATAACACCTATCAACTGCTTTGCAACCACTGAGAATATCCTAGCAACTGCTTAGCCACCTAAAACTCCAACAAACTTCCTAGCAACACCCTAGAAACCACCTAAAAACCCCAACAAACTGCCTAGCAACAACCTAGAAACCACCTAGAAAACCCTACAAACTGCCTAGGAACTGCCCACAAGTACATATTAACACTATATCAACCATTTATAACACCTATCAACTGCTTTGCAACCACTGAGAACATACTAGCAACTGCCTAGCAACCACCTAGAAACCCCACCCTACAAACTGCCTAGAAACACCCTAGCAACTGCCTACTACCACATAGGAATGCCATGGCAACCATCTATAACACATATCAACTGCCTTGCAACCAACTGCCTTGCAACACCATAGCAACCACCTAGAAAACACTATAAACTGCCTAGATACACCCTAGCAACTGCCTAGTACCACATAGGAATGCCATAGCAACCATCTATAACACACATCAACTGCCTTGCAACACCATAGTAACCACCTAGAAAACCCACCCTACAAACTGTCTAGAAACACCCTAGTGTCACACAGCAATGCCATGGCACCCTTCTATAACACATATCACCTGCTTTGGAACCAACTGCCATGCAACACCATAGCAACCACCTAGAAAACACTATAAACTGCCTAGATACACCCTAGCAACTGCCTACTACCACATAGGAATACCATAGCAACCATCTATAACACATATCAACTGCCTTGGAACCAACTGCCTTGCAACACCATAGCAACCACCTAGAAAACCCTACAAACTGCCTAGAAACACCCTAGCAACTGCCTAGTACCGCATAGGAATGCCATAGCAACCATCTATAACACATATCAACTGTCTTGCAACCACTGACAAAATCCTAGCAAGTGCCTAGCAACACCCTAGCAACCACCCAGAGAATCCTTCCATCTGCCTAGCAACACCCTAGAATCATATAGCAATTCCCTAGCAACGATCTATAACACCTAGCAACCATCTAATACCCATTATCTTCCTTGCAACCACTAAGAACCTAGCAACACCCTAGAAACCTGCTTTGAACACACTAGCAACTGAGACAGACATTAGTATGAAGCAGCAGCTTTCTATTGCGATCATGTAGAAGTATTTTACTTTAGTTTTCCTCATTCAAACGTTCCTGCACCGTCACTAAACAGGGATCACACATCAGCGGCAGACTCTCACTGCAGTTCATTCTGCTGTATTCGTCTGCGTGTTTGAATGTTGATGTTTGTGTGAACACGAACGTACCAAAAGGAAACGAAGACGACGAGTTTGACGCACAGCAGCTTCCCGACGGGCCGCAGAGGCTTCAGCTCTTCTCTCAGCGTTCGGTAGAACAGCAGCAGGCAGTACATCGCGAACTCAACACAAGACATTATCAACATCAAATCAAAAGACTAAAGACTAAAAACAGAGTATCAGTGATTCGCAGGCATCAGGAGGTCCGTATGCTGCAGTCTGTGACTGTAATAATACATAATTATTTTCATAAACGAATAATGGAAGGTGTTGTTACCAGCTGTGAGGCGTTGTTGACGATAACGAGGTACGTCCACGCGTTTCTGAAGCTGAAATTCCCTTCATCATAAACTCCACAGAGCTGACACACACTACAGCACAGAGAGAGACTTCAGATAGAGTTCAAGACATTTACTCATCTTATAATGACTGTGTGTGTGTGTGTGTGTGTCGTACAGTGCGATGATGGTGGTCACAGGTCTCACTGCTGTGTACTGCAGAACTCCAAGCTTACATCTGAACAACAGAACCCTGATGAAAAGAGAGAAGTTCATCTTATTTCATTTCATTTCCTTTATATGTGTGTGTGTATATGTATGTGTGTGTGTGTATGTGTGTTAGACATGTGCCGATAGTTGGTAATGTGATATATCACGATAATGACTATGCACGATATTGTTATCGTGGGCACTTCAAAATACCATAAATAATAATTTATTACCAATTATTAAAATTTTTATAATGCATTTAAGAATACTTTTCCCATCAACCGTATAAAATGCACAACACCGCTGTGCACGAGAAGCAGATGGCGGAATGAGTGAAGGAGACGAGCTGAATGAAAGTGCATGTTCACTCTCTGACAGCAGATGAAGCAGCAGAAATGCAGCGGTTACCCCGGAAACCCCATAAACAAAGCAACTGCGTTTTTAAAATGCTTCAAACAGCCATTATTATTTTTTGTAATCTCAATGTTGTTCATCACAGCACCAAATACTTAATACTTAAAGACTAAATAGGCTATTTATTTTCAAACTTAAACATTTTTATATTTTAATCTGGACTACAACATGCTCTAATGATTAGAAATGTTCTGATTATTTGTTATTGTTCAGTAAAACTTTGAGACATATTTGAGGCTTCATTAGTTAACATGTTAATTCATTATTACCAAACTGACAATGAAAAATACTTATAAAGCATTAATTATTATTAGTTACTGTTTAATAACATTACTAAAATCAAAAGAACTTATTTAATGGACCTGAGATAAAACTAACAATGATCAGCTGTATTTTTTAACTAACATTAACAAAAAATAATAGTTTCTGTAACAAATGTAGCTATTGCTCAATCTTAGTTAATGCATTAAATAATGATCCTTATTGTAAAGTGTTTCCTGTTGTTCTTTATAGCCTAATTCTTTTGCACTTTAATCTGTTTGAAAATTTTACTTTATATATTTTTGGTGTATTGCATTATTGTATTTAAACATTCATAGTTCTTTTTGTTATTACAAAAGAGTTCTTAAACCCGTTATACTATGACAACACTTTTTTTGCAACTTATTTCAATATCGTGATGATACCGTATACCGTGATAAAAGCTTCAGCAATTAATCGCAACATGAAAATTTGACTAGTTCACATGCCTAGTGTGTGTGTGTGTGTGTGTGTGTGTGTGTGCACTCACTCGCCCATGGCCCACGGCGGGCAGCAGCAGAAGGGTGGCAGCAGCGGTCTCTCCTCCTGCACCTCCAGCACCAGCACCAGACTGGGATACTGATTCTCCAGGAAGTTCAGCAGGAACATCAGGAAGTTGTAGATGACGTACGCCTCGTAGCATTCTCGACACGTGTCCACGTAGATCGCGATCTTGGGGTATTTTAGAGCGATCCACTGCGAGACACACAAAAAGCATCTTCAGGACATTGTTCTGACATTTCTCAGGATTCCTCCTGTAATTCGGAGACTGGATGGATTTGTTACTCACGCTGTCTAAGCTGTATATGGGAACCATCCAGAGAATCCTAGAAGAACAACAGGCATTCATGAGTTCATCTGCTGATTCTCATTTATAGGACATGTGAATGTGTGTGTGTGTGTGTGTGTGTGTGTGTGTGTGTGTGTGTGTGTGTGTGTGTGTGTGTGTGT
>RJVU01054669.1:563758-605030 GCA_003731715.1 Anabarilius grahami
TATATTAGTAGAAATAAACAGAAATATAATAAAAACAACTTGAAAATGACTAAAAATGACTAAAACCTCCACTGAAATAAAAAATAGAATAAATACTGTAATAACACATAAATAATACTATAACAACACTGACCTCGAAATCTAACAATATTAAACCCAAACTGCAGAGCTGTAAATGATGTTTGACGGCAGGTTTGAGCTCGTGCTCGTTCACCTTGTAGACGTTGATGGGGATGTCGATGGCGATGTAGATGAGGTCACCGAGCGCCAGGCTGGCGATCAGAGCGTTCGGGCCGTTCCTCATGGTCTTGTTGAGGTAGATGATCCTCAGCAGCGTGGCGTTCCCCACCATCCCCACCGCGAAGATCAGGCAGGACAGGACCGTGTTGACGTACTTGAACAAACCCTCGATGTACGTCCTCCTCAGACACGCCGGGGGCAGAGGCAGCGCACGCGCTCGCACCGACCCGTTTCCCGGAAGACGGGCCGCTCTGGGGTCAGGGGTCACGCGGTTTGACCCCGGAGTGACACGGACGGCCGCTGGGTCATCGGAGAGCTGGAAGCTATTGGATGAGTTTGATTGACAGCTTCCACGCCCAATCAGCAGGCAGGATACGGCCGTCAGTAGCAGCGTGACCCGATGGATTTTGGGGGGTCGCATCGCAGATCAAAGACCTGTAGTGTCTCTACGGGACAGAAACAAAGACAAACTGTTCAGTACAATGATACGTCTGTGACGCGTTCACTCACAAATCACATTTCACTAACTCAAGTGGACGTCAACATATTAAAGCAGGATCAATACCTGCTCTGTTTCGCCTCCAGAGGGGAATATTGGGATGAAAACACTTACTCTGACATAGAAAACCACTAAACATGTCAAAGAATACAACAAACGCATGTTTACACTGAGAAAAATACTGTCTGGAGCACAAAAACTGGTTTATGAACAATTTTCACTCAGATTTGTTGTATTTTTGTCACTTTTATTAGTTTTTGCTGTTTTTAAGTGTCTGTATAGTTTTATTTTTGTATATTTATTCATGTTACTATTATTGTCTTTCTGTGTCATTTTTCTATTTTCACTTTAATTTTACATAGTTTTAGTAATTTTGTTGTATTTTTTGTCATTTTTGATATTTGTAAGTTTGTATAGTTTTTATTTTTGTATATTTTATTCATTTTACTATTACAGTTTTCGTTCATATTTTGAATGTGATTTTATTTTTATGTTTTCTGTTTTCACTATAATTTTAAAGTTTAGTAATTTTTTTGTATTTTTTGTCATTTTTAGTAGTTTTTGCTGTTTTTAAGTGTCTAGTTTTTATTTTTGTATATTTATTTGTTTTACGATTATAGTTTTGTTCATATTTGAATTTTATATTTTCTGTTTTCACTTTAATTTTGGTCAAAGTTTTAGTAATTTTGTTGTATTTTTGTCACTTTTATTAGTTTTTGCTGTTTTTAAGTGTCTGTATAGTTTTATTTTTATATATTTATTCATGTTACTATTATTGTCTTTCTGTGTCATTTTTCTATTTTCACTTTAATTTTACATAGTTTTAGTAATTTTGTTGTATTTTTTGTCATTTTTTAATTATTTTTAAGTTTGTATAATTTTTATGTTTGTATATTTATTCATTTTACTATTACAGTTTTCGTTCATATTTTGAATGTGATTTTATTTTTATGTTTTCTGTTTTCACTATAATTTAAAAGTTTTAGTAATTTTTTTGTATTTTTTGTCATTTTTATTAGTTTTTGCTGTTTTTAAGTGTCTAGTTTTTATTTTTGTATATTTATTTGTTTTACGATTATAGTTTTTGTTCATATTTGAATTTTATATTTTCTGTTTTCACTTTAATTTTGGTCAAAGTTTTAGTAATTTTGTTGTATTTTTGTAATTTTTAGTAGTTTTTGCTGTTTTTAATGTCGATATATATAGTTTTTATTTTTGTATATTTATTGGTTTTACTATTATAGTTTTTGTTCATATTTTAAATTAGTTATTTTTTCGGTTTTCACTTTTAAAGTTTTAGTAATTTTGTTTTCTTTGTCATTTTTATTAGTTTTTGCTGTTTTTAAGTGTCTTTTAGTTGTTTAAGTGTGTTTTTAGTTATTTTAAACAAAACGAACCATTGATATACAGTACTATTACAGGGTTTTTTTTATATTTTGTATTTGATTTTATTTTTGTTTTCTGTTTTCACTATAATTTTTGTAAAATGTTGTTTTTTGTCATTTTTATTAGTCATTTTTTCTCAGAAAATGCTGGTAAATTTCACAAATAAAAGGCAAATAACTGTGAATTAAATGTGAAATTTTGAAGTAGAAAAACTGAAATAGCATTTTCTTGTAAAACACACTCTTAAAAGTACTCTTTTACAGTGTAATCGAACAGTTAAAACAGTAAAAAGTCAGATTTAGACATATATATAATGCACATTTTTGTATTTGAGAGCTTTTTTAAGTGCTTTAATAAAAATGCAAACACACATTTTGTCTTTTAAGAGCGTCTGGTCACGTGCCCCACAGACTTCTACAGTGTCAGAGGGATTTTGTTCGTTTCTGAGTTTAATACGATGGAAAGAGCTGCTCACGCGTGTCTCAAATGCAGTTCAATGAAGCCACAAACACACTGTTCACATCCGCTCAGATTCACTGCGGCTCCGGATCATGTGCTTCTGCTCTGAAACTGTCCTCGCTGGAGCTCTCTAAACTCTCGCTGTTGATAAACAGGGAATAAACAGACACGAGTGTTTCTCCGGATCGCAGTGATCTCACACACAGCAGGGATATTTCAGCACCATTCAGAAACTTGTAGTTTTATTCATATTTTGAGTTGGATTTTATTTTTTACTCTTTAATTTAAGTTTTAGTAATTTAGTTTTTTTCACTTTTATTAGTTTTTGCTGTTTTTAAGTGTGTCTATATGGTTTTATTTTTGTATATTTATAAGTTTTACTATTACAGTTTTTGTGCATATTTTGAATTAGATTTTAAATTTATGTTTTCTGATGTCGCTGTAATTTTGGTTAAAGTTTTAGTAATTTTGTTGTATTTTTTTGTCATTTTCATTCATTTTTGCTGTTTTTAAATTTGTCTATATAGGTTTTTATTTTTGTATATTTATTTGTTTTACTATTATAGTCTTTGCTCATATTTTAAATTTGATATTTTTTCTGTTTTCACTTTAATTCTAGTTAAAGTTTTAGTAATTTTGTGGTATTTTTTTGTCATTTTTAGCAGTTTTTGCTGTTTTCTATATAGTTTTTATTTTTGTATATTTATTAGTTTTTTGTTCATATTTGAATTTGAATTTTATATTTTCTGTTTGTACTTAAATTTTTGTTAAAGTTTTAGTAATTTTGTTTTTAAGTATGTCTATATACTTAATTTTTGTATATTTATTCATTTTAATATTACAGTTTTCATATTTTAAATTTGATTTGATTTTTGTTTTCTGTTTTCACTTTAATTTTGGTCAAAGTTTTAGTGATCTTGTTTTTTTTTTGTACTTTTTATTAGTTTTTGCTGTTTTTAAATGTCTATATAGTTTTTATTTTTGTATATTTAGTCATTTTACTATTAAAGTTTTGAATTTGATATTTGTTCTGTTTTCACTTTAATTTTTGTTAAAGTTTTAGTAATTTTTAAGTTTGTAAGTATGTCTTTATAGTTTTTATTTTTGTAGGCTATATTTATTAGTTTTTGTTTATATTTAGAATTTTATTTTATTTTTCTGTTTTCACTTTCATTTTAAAGTTTTCGAGATTTTGTTGTATTTTTTGTTATTTTTAAATGCCTATGTAGTTTTTATTTTTTAGTTATTTTAAACAAAACGAATCACTGATATACAGTACTATTATAGTTTTATTATTTTTTTGAATTAGATTTTTTTCTGTTTTCACTTTAATTTTAGTAAAATTTTCTTTAGTTTTTTCTTTTTAAATATGCCTATATAGTTTTTTTTATTTATTAGTTTATTTTATTTATTAATGTAAGTTTATCTGAACAAACTAATCAGAAATGAGAACTGTTGCAACTAGCTGAAATAACGTATTTTTATGTTAGTTTCATTACAGTTAAGGCATATTTTATTTCAAGCAACAGATGATTCATGGTTTTAGTTTCATTAACGCGTGCGTCTCTAGAGAAACGATGTCAGTCTGAGCTCAGAGATTTCTCCTCAAATGATCTGAACTTCATTGTATAGCCCTGCACTCTTACTGTACGACAACCAGAGATTCTTTCTCCAGATTCTAGAAGCATCTCAGTCCGAGTTGAGTTAAAGGCCCAGAAACACACGAGCAGTTAAAGAGTGTGTAAGAGTGAACGCGCACAAACACACACTGACCTTCAGAATCACGCTCTCTCTCCTCATGGACTGAAGCTGCTGTGACCCGAAACGTCCCGAATCTCCAGCGAGTAAATCCAGAAGAGCAGTGGGAATTCCTTCAGATGGAGGATCGTTCAGACGAGTGTGTGAGTGAGGAGCAGACGAGATATCTGTGAACACCCTCTCTCTCTCTCTCTCTCTCTCTCTCGCTCTTATCTGTGGGATGTGGCCTTCCTGGCACTGGATCTAATTTCAATTTTAACACACAGATACACACACACACACACACACACACACAGAGAGAGAGAGAGAGATCACCCTATGTTGTCATCAGGACTTTATTTAATCAGCTTCTGAAGGAGACTAAATAAAAACTTCTGATAAGTGTTCAGAGCTCCATTATTTTGGATGTACGCACCGGTCAAAAGTTTAGAATAATTTCCTTCTGCTCACCAAGGCTTGATAATAATCATAAATGTTTTAAATCAGCATATCAGAATGATTTCTGAAGGATCATGTGACTCTGAAGACTGGAGTAATGATGCTGAAAATTCAGCTTTGATCACAGGAATAAATTACACTTTACTATATATTCACATAGAAAAGTTATTTTAAATTTGAATAATATTTCACTATTTTTACTGTATTTTTGATCAAATAAATGCAGCCTTGGTGAGCAGAAGAGTTTCAAAAACATTAAAAATTGTGTTGTATTTTTTGTCATTTTTATTCATTTTTGCTGTTTTTAAGTGTCTAGTTTTTATTTTTGTATAATTATTTGTTTTACGATTATAGCTTTTGTTCATATTTGAATTTGAATTTTATATTTTCTGTTTTCACTTTAATTTTGGTCAAAGTTTTAGTAATTTTGTTGTATTTTTGTAATTTTTAGTAGTTTTTGCTGTTTTTAATGTCGATATATATAGTTTTTATTTTTGTATATTTATTGGTTTTACTATTATAGTTTTTGTTCATATTTTAAATTAGTTATTTTTTCGGTTTTCACTTTTAAAGTTTTAGTAATTTTGTTGTATTTTTGTCATTTGTATTAGTTTTTGCTGTTTTTAAGTGTCTTTTAGTTGTTTAAGTGTGTTTTGAGTTATTTTAAACAAAACAAACCATTGATATACAGTACTATTACAGTTTTATATATATATATTTTGAATTTGATTTTATTTTTGTTTTCTGTTTTCACTCTAATTTTTGTAAAATGTTTTTTTTTACCCTTTTTTCACAGACACATAATAATATCATATTATTTGTTGAACTGCTTCTATCCTGTGCGTAAAATGACAATAATCCGATAACATCATTACTAGTGACATCAGCCAGTGTGTAAATCTGGTTAATATTAGATTATTATTAACAATGTTCTAAATCAAATGACGATACCTGCGGTGATACTAGAGAATGGACTATAGAGAGAGGTCAAAGGTCACTCACTGCCCAGAGCCAAACCACTGAAAGCAATTACAGGCCTGACCTCATAAACTCTGACCTGCAGGGGGCATCAGAGCGCACACACACACACACACACACACACTTTAGATCTAAGAGTTACACTATAAACTCTGTAATATTCTGGAATCTGCTTTATTAATCCAATCTTCCATGACTTTAATAAAACAATCACACATCAAAAGACGTATAAACTGTTTCAGGTCACAAACAAATAGCTTTTTTCTTAATCAGTCTGTGTTTGAATCTCAATTAAACTCATCTGCTAGTGGTAAGAAACACCAGAGTGGAAAATTGTGAACAACACGTCACATGACCAGAACAGATGCCCGGTGTGATGCCAGCCGAAGCCTCGAGGGTCTCTGAACGGAAACAATATTAATAATAACCCATGTGAAAAAGAAGTGTATTTTAGTTTGCTATAAATGTCTGTTCATTCAGGCAGCAGAATTATGACATACAGTATATGTACTCGTATGTATTTAAGTGAGTCTAAAAAGCTCTCCTAACTTCACCTGCTTGCATTTAACATTGTATTGAACTGAAACACGACAGCCGATGCATTATATCTCTTGTTTGAACAGAAGCAGCGTGTCTGTGTGATGAAGCCGCTTTGATCTGAGAGGAACAGAAGAATCAAACCAGTTTCTGACCGTCGCCACAAACACACCACGACACGAAACGCTCTGAAGTCTCTCACCAATAAACATTTTCCACATAAAGTTCTGTCACACACACTCACTGCGAGATATTGAGAGGGTTTCCTGCCGACGGAAATCCAGAGATATTACATACTGATATTTATTACGTCTAAAGTGGCTTTAACGTTTGAAAGCTTGGGTGGTTTACCACAACAACATGTGTGTGCTCTTTATAAAATGAGTCAGATAAAAAAAATTTACGTTCCACACCCGTAAGACCTTCGTTCATCTTCAGAACACAAATTAAGATATTTTTGATGAAATCCGAGAGACTCGTCCATAGGCAGCAATATAATCAACACTTTCAAGGTCCGGAAAGGTACTAAAGACATCATCTTTGAATGGGTTTCGATTAAATTTCATATTTGAAATCACCAATGAAATCTGACAACAACTGTCTCATACATTTTGTTTCTAGATACTCGAATCATGACAAAAAAAACGGTATTTTTCAGGCTGGATCAAGCTAATGCATGCGTGTCTCTTGTGTCTCATTTGGGAGGCGCGACTGTTTCTATCCACCTTATTCCTACGCCCCATGATGCTTTGCGCGAATTATGGGTGTAACTTAACTTCCCTTAAAGGGTTAGTTCACCCAAAAATGAAAATAATGTCATTTATTACTCATCCTCATGCTGTTCCACTCCTGTAAGACCTTCGTTCATCTTCAGAACACAAATTAAGATATTTTTGATGAAATCCGATGGTTCAGTGAGGCCTGAGCAATGACATTTCCTCTCTCAAGATCCATTAATGAACTAAAAACATATTTAAATCAGTTCATGTGAGTACAGTGGTTCAATATTAATATTATAAAGCCACGAGAATATTTTTGGTGCGGCAAAAAAACAAAATTACGACTTATTTAGTGATGGCGCTTCGGAGCGTTATGAATCAGCGTGTCGAATCATGATTCGGATCGCGTGTCAAACTGCTGAAATCACGTGACTTTGGCGCTCCGAATTATGATTCGATAAGCTGATTCATAACGCTTTTGACACATCAACTGTTTTAACGATGTCTTTAGTACCTTTTGCTGTCGGTAGGGTGACCACCGGTCCCATTTTGCGGGACAGTCCCGAAATTGGGAGCTTTTTCCCGCGTCCCGCAAGACTTGAGTAGTGTCCCGCATTTCATTTATGTCTGTAATTTTATTTTTTCATCCCTGAACCCACTAAACATTGGACGTCGGATAGACGTGCAGATCATGTCTATATCAGGTCTGTCGGTCCATGACCATTTCTGAACATCTATTCGACGTCCAAACTAGGTCCACTATTTGGACACCCAACCATGACCCAACTTGGACGTCATCTTGACCTTTGAACTGGGTAATTTTTTTGGACGTCATTTGGACGTCTATAACAGATGCAGGAAATTTACTAATATGTAATATTTGTTTTATAGGGCCTATCAACATGATTAATACATGAAGAGTTCAGATGCAAAAGCCTCTAAGTGCCATCTGAAATTTTCTTCTAGAATGATCATTTTTATCAAGCTTGTATATTTAAGTTCAATAATTTCACTTAAATGGCAATGCAAATTACCTATTAATTGTCATTTAAGTGAAAGTACTGAACTATACCGGCTTTATAAATATGATCATTCTAGAAGAATTTCAGATGGCACTTAGAGGCTTCTGCATCTGAACTCATACAGATTATTTATGAACAAACACGATTTATTTATTCAGGCCATGTTTGTTTTTTGGTTTTTTTTACATTTTCCTGTTTTTCTTTAATTGGTTAGCCTAATCAAGTTATTTCTTTATGCATACATGTATTTTTGCATGTATCTGTTTATTTATTTGGAAATGCAAGTTGTGGGAAATTATAGTTCAGAAAATAATTTCATGGTAGCATATATTAGGCCTATCCACCTTATTTCTAATTTAATAAGAACCAACAGCAGCTAAAGTACAGGCGAGGACAACTCTCTATCAAGGGCTTTGGATTTCAACCAAAGAGACAAAAACCAGTAAACGCCACTCTGATTGGCCGAGGCAACACGACAGGCGTTTCGCGCGAGTGTTCAACCATTGCAAAATGACGGCACAGCTTTTCATTTTTTATTTTTGAATAAAGATGAAAATGGTGATATTGAATTGTGATTTATTTGTATTTGTATAACTGTAGTGTTGTATTCCCATGTTTCCAGAGGGTGGAGGACATGTTTTCTGCGCCAGTTAATTTTCCTGTAGCTTTGTTTGGCTCAACAGCTAGTTTCAACAGGAAATGCATTACACCTTCGTTTGCATCTCCAGTTATCACCTGCTGCTGACACAATCAAATGGAGTTTTTGGAAAATGATCTAGTCCCATTTCAGAAGGTGGCACAGAAAACATGTCCTCCACCCTCTGGAAACATGGGACCACAGTTATAGAAGTTATAAAAACGACGTCCAAAATAAGTCTAAATTTGATGTTGAAAAGACGTCCACAAACGACCACATTTGCACTATAAATAGCCCTTACACGGACGGCAACATTAGGCGTCCGGAAGACGTCGAAAAAAGACGTTACAAAACAACCCCTTCAATGGACCGAATTTGGACGTCCAAAAATTACATGAAAAAGACGTCACTCCGACGTCACATTGCGCAGTGGGAAATTACAATACCACAGTAAGAAATATAATAAAATATAGTTTGCCAACAAATGTAAATCAATATTTACATAGCATAATATCTGTCTCACGTGTCCCGCATTGTCCTGCAAAATCACATCTACTGTCCTGCAACAGATCAGTGGTCACCCTCGTCATATACCTCTCGGGTTTTATCAAAAATATCTTTGTGTTCTGGAGATGAACGAAGGTCTTACGGGTGTGGAACGACATGAGGGTGAGTCATTAATGACAGAAATTTCATATTTGGGTGAACTAACCCTATAAGTCTGTACTAATGGGGAGTGTCCGTGTTCAGCCAGCAGGTGGCGGTGTTTCACTACTGCAGAGACGCTCAAATACTCCCACAATTAGCTTCAAACAATCTATTAAACTGTAATAAATAACTAATATTAATTATTTAGTGAATAAAAATATAATATCAATAAGTGATTGTATTTACTGCTCTATATCAGTATAGGGGTGGAGATGGACCGCCTCTATAAGCGCCTCAGAGACCCGCAGATCATCAGACGCTCATGAGGACCAAACACACACACACACACACGAACCCCGACGAGCCTCACACACCAGAACGGTACGAAAACTCCACTGCTTACATTGTTTTATACTAATTATGGTATTTTCTCTGTATTTTCTTGATTAGAGTCTTTAATAGAGTTGTATTGTAAGCGTAGTAACTTTATGAAATGTGCTTGATCTGTCAGTGCTCGTACATTTTAATGTTAACTTAACGTGATTAATGTATTTTGCAATAGCTACATAACGATATGGTAATGTTTTTATATAAAAATTCAGTTTTTACATANATATATATATATATATATATATATATATATATATGAAAATGTACCATTTAAATATCATGGTATATGAATATGTAATCATTCAGTATGATGTTTTACCACCTGATATCATCACTGTATCACAGTACTTTTGTGAAAGAATGAAGGAAATATGTTTAAAATGCAGAATCAGAGGCACTTTCAGACCAGAAATACAGCGGATGTTGTGACAAATGCAAAAGTGTAGTTATAAACTTGCACAATAATTCATATTTATACGACTCAAAATCATTTATGGTCGTGATGTGCTGCTGTAATTGGACTGAAATTCAGTGTTCAGTCTGGCTGTGAAGGTGTTGAGGGGTTTGTAGTGAACCTCTCACACATGTCCACTTTCAAGGGCACTAAAGAGGCGTCACAGGTGTCGTAGGGCGCCGTGCCCACCCTGCACTACTGGGACATGTTGCCCTGCCAGGCAGCTGTTTGGTGTATTAATAGGGTCTGTGTTCTGCTCGTGTGTTTTACACCGTCGCCTCCAGCTGAACTCTTTCTGCGTGTTTAGTTTGTGGCTTTACTGTAAGCAACTAGATTTTGGTATTTTCTGAAGAGGTGAGACTCGCCGTCACAATGCAGTGTGGTTTCTGAGGTGTTTTTTGTGTAATTCTAGTCTTGCATAACGTTTTATCTTGATACTTGTGTCTCTGGTCCAAAATCTACTATATAGAAATCATTTTAAGTCATCACAGGCATGTTTCTGATTACGCTGCCTTGTTTTGGGCAGATTTGTAGGCAGTATTACACATTGCTTCGCATAGCAAAGTAATCCCATAATGCACTGCAACAAGCTCAGTGAAAATGACAAATGTTGAAAATGCATTTTAATTCTAATCATTTATTCTGAAGATTCAGAGTTTAGTAACTGTGTGATAGAATGTGTGATTATAAATAGAATTCAGAAACTAGGATTTGGAACAGAACCTCTGTCCGGTTTAGGTTTGCGCTGTATTTCGAGTATTCCAGATGTTTTTCCTCGGCTGCTGATCTCCATATAGGGAGATTTCACCGTCTGAACAGGTTGAGGTCTCTCGTTTGGCTCAACAGATCACCGTCCTGTAGCCAAAGCCATTGAGAATCAGGAGTGATAGCGAGTGCAATCTAGACGCTGGACAGAATCTACTTGACCAGTAAATAATACCCACCCAGAACACCCTGGCAACGTCCTAGCAACCACCCAGAAAACCTTGGAAATGTGCTTATAGCCACTCGAAATACTCTAACAACCACTTACAACACCCTGATAATGCCCTGGCAACCACCCAAAACACTCCGGCAATGCCCTTGCAACCACTCAAAACATCCGGACTATGCCCTAGCAACCATCCAGAACACCCTGGCAATTCACTAGTAACCAAACGGATCACCCTGGCAACACCCTAGCAACCACCCAGAACACCTTGGAAATGCGCTTATAGCCACTCAAAACACAGTTGAGCGTCCTTCTGTGAGATGATGTGGCTTCTTACACAGAATAAGGCAGTCGTGTGTTTATTAGTCATGTTTAATTAATCAAAGCATTTCAATCTTCTGTTTATTCAGCTACAGCGATATGATGCGTGTTATCTTCTTCGGCAGCAGGGCATATTTTGAGTTTCTGCGCAAGAGCGCCCTCTGGCTTTCAGATGGAGAAGCATTTACTTCTGATCACAGAGCCGTACAGCTCTGACAAGCCACGCATTAAATAATCGCAGCCTTTGCCATATCGCATGTGATTTTATCGCGATAAATCGTGCAGCCCTACTAACAACCACTTGCAACACCCTGATAATGCCCTGGCAACCACTCAAAACATCCGGGCTATGCCCTAGCAACCATCCAGAAAACCCTGGCAATGCACTAGTTACCAAACGGATCACCCTGGCAACGCCCTAGCAACCACCCAGAACACCTTGGAAATGTGCTTATAGCCACTCAAAACACCCTGACAACACTCTAACAACCACCTAGACCACCCTGACAATGCCCTAGCAACCACCTAGAACATTCTAGCAAACATCCAGAACACCCTGGCAATGCACTAGTTACCAAACGGATCACCCTGTTAACGCCCTAGCAACCACCCAGAACACCTTGGAAATGCTCTTACTGCCACTCAAAACACCCTGACAACACTCTAACAACCACCTAGACCACCCTGACAATGCCCTAGCAACCACCCAGAACATTCTAGCAAACATCCAGAACATCCTGGCAATGTCCTAGTAACCACCTAGAACACCCTGATAATGCTCTAGCAACCACCCACAACACCCTGGCAATGTGCCTAAAGCCACTCAAAACACCCTGACAACACTCTAACAACCACCTAGACCACCCTGACAATGCCCTAGCAACCAGCCAGAACACCCTGGCAACGCACTAGTAACCACCCAGAACACCATGATAATGCCCTAGCAACCACCAAGAACATTCTAGTAACCACCCAGAACACCCTGGCAAAATGCCCTAGCAACCACCCAGAACACTCTGCCAATCCCCTATCAACCATCAATAAGTGACAGTGAGTTTTCAACAGGAAAACACAATTGACATTTTCTACTGCAACCTAGCAACCACCAAGAATACCCTGGTAACACCCTAGTAACCACCCAGAACACTCTAGCAATGACATTGTAACCACCCGGAATACCCTGACAGTCACACAGTATGCCCTGGCACCACCCTGTCAACCATCCACAACATCTTGACAATGCCAACAGCCACCCAGAACACCATGGCAACACCCTAGCAACCATCCAGAACACCCTGACAATCACACATGCCCTGGCACCACCCTGTCAACCATCCACAACATCTTGACAACGCCAACAGCCACCCAGAACACCATGGCAACACCCTAGCAACCATCCAGAGCACCCTGACAATCACACATGCCATGGCACCACCCTGTCAACCATCCACAACATCTTGACAACGCCAACAGCCACCCAGAACACCATGGCAACACCCTAGCAACCATCCAGAGCACCCTGACAATCACACATGCCCTGGCACCACCCTGTCAACCATCCACAACATCTTGACAACGCCAACAGCCACCCAGAACACCATGGCAACACCCTAGTAACCATCCAGAAGACCCTGACAATCACACATGCCCTGGCACCACCCTGTCAACCATCCACAACATCTTGACAATGCCAACAGCCACCCAGAACACCATGGCAACACCCTAGCAACCACCCAGAACACCATGGTTACAGCAGTGAGTTTTGTACAGAAAAACACCATTCACATTTTCTACTGCAAATCTAGTTTGTTTTATGTAGAAATAGTTTAAATAGTTTATATCTCAGGCAATAAAGGACAGTTAGTGTGTGTGTGTGTGTGTTTTCTACCCTCTCTCAGTGGTCTGGTTGTAGTTTTCTGGCTCTCCTCCAGTCATACACTGTTATTTTTGGACTCAGCAATAAGAAAATAAGAAAGCTAATTATGTTTCAGTAGAAAAGGACGTCAGCACACATATAAATGTAGATGATGTTCACGTGATCAGCTGTTTCTGTTCAGTTTTCCATTCGGTTCTTTCAGAGAATTAAGATGCTTGCCAGAGTTTCTCATGATTGCGTTTGATCACATTTTGGCAGCATCTTGGCTGTATGACGTGAACAATATGTTCCTATTTTCGGGAAACTTCCTCTGGATTCCTGTTTGATACTGAGCGAACACACAGTTCGGACTGAAGTGGACGGTGAGGTGTTTCTGTCGGTTTTGTGCAGGTGCAACAATGGCTTATTTTTATCCTAATGTTACTGGTCGAGCAGGACGGAAACTCACAGACAGCGCAGGAAATAAGGCCTCTCTTCTATTTCTGCTTCCTGCTGCCCCTCAGAACAGAAATAACCTTCTCCTTGAGGAACAAGACTGGAGTAATGATGCTGAAAATTCAGCTTTGATCACAGGAATAAATTACATTTTACTATATATTACTACATTTTATTACTACATTTTACTGATTTAAATTGTAAAAATATTTCACAATTTTACTGTATTTTTAATCAAATTAATGCAGCCTTGGTGAGCAGAAGAGACTTTCAGAAATATTTAAATGATTATTTATGATATTGTTGCATTTATAAATGCAATAATTCATGACAGTGATTTTACCACAGTATGATTCATCTGAACGTACACTATAAGTGTGGTAAAAATCACAGTAACTCGTGGTTTACTGCTGTAATTAAAGATCCTGTGGATGTTTCTCATGTCAGCGGAGCCTCTCGTGATCGTGACCTTTAACCTTAAACTCTAGATCTGCATAGAGAGCTCATGGGAAAGACGTTCTGCACGATCTTTACAAACACTCACACACACACACACACAGAGACAGCGCTCATTTCTGCCCCGTGAGATGCTGCAGAATGTCTACCAACAGGAAATAAAACATTTCCCCAGAGCCCAAATAACACACACGCACTGACTGTACACACATCATTTTATCCCATAGTTTGATTCGTCTAGTAGTTTGATGCACGTTTATTACAGAAAAACAGCTGTTAATAATCCCACCCCACGTGTTTTCTTTCTTTCACTGCAAACACAGTAAAACTGGAGAAACAGTGACGTGATTGTTAAGACTGAGAAAGAAGTTTAGTCAGATGGGTTAAAGATATGAATGAAGTTGATTTATGAATATGTTATTGCCACCACTGAGATGTGTGATATATATATATTGGGTTGATGGTGTTGTAGAAGCTGAATTTAACGGTCTGTCCTGTAAAGCTGCGGCCGAAGGGCTTCGACCTCTGGTTTATAGACTGTGGGCGACATCCTCTCAAAAAATAAACAAGTGTGTTCTCATGAACATCCCAGTGAAGATACATGCAGAGTGTCACTCAGTGTTCAACAGACCTTAAAGCATTGACTGGTCTGGAGCCAAAAAATATATATATTGTTTTCTCAAAACACAGATATTATTTATTGTTGTTTTATGTTCGCAGCACCAAAGAAGCAATATTAAGTTCTAAAATGCAAATATTTGTCTTTCACTCCAGACACAGATGCTCTTTAGCGCCCCCTGTCTGAGTGGCAGATGTGCGTCATGACAAGAAACCCGTCACTCCTGCTGCTGGTCATTCTTCTGCTGGACACCGAGGTGCGTGAACTAACATTGAGCAATATATTTCTTCAGCATTTATTCATCTGTGGGTTTTTCAATTCTATTTTAATTAAATATTGTTATAAAATCCAAAACAGGACAATTACAACTTTCCCACTCCAACACATATTATAATTAAATAAAAATAGAGATGCACCGATATATCGGCCAATTATCGGTCTCATTTATTTTCACTATCGGCCAATTATTTAAAAACAGCCAATGATCAGGGACAATTATATCCTGTCAATCAAAATGGGGCGGTAAAATGTGTCAGACTGCGACTCATACCGTGTGTGAAGAAAATCTCGTGTGTTGAATTTAGGGCTGTCAAAGTTAACGCGACAATAACAGTTAATTTAAAGCAGGCTTGTACAGATTTGTAGCGCTTCCCATCCATTAATCGCAAAGAGCTTTGTGCTTTGATACTTCTGATAAGAAACAAAGTCTCAGCTTTCAAATTTTGTCCATTTTATCACAAAATTGAAACAATAAATGGCGTTTTGATACTCTTAAATGTGATGCGACAGATTGCTGTAGCGCGAGTATTTTCTTCCTTTTTACTACTAGTTGTAGCATCAAATAAACATGCATGAACATCAGAAGGAATGTTGAAAGATTCTGTACAACTTAAAAACATTTTTTGCCGTTTTTAGCTTTATTATGATAGGATAGTAAGCGAGAAGGTGGACGTGATCGGGAAAGGTCTGCAAGCCAGGTCTCGAACTCTGGTTGCCTGAAGTGCAACGGTGCTGTATGAACGGTGCTGCCCACGAGGCTATCGCTGCCGACTGATGCAGTACAACTTTAAAGATTTATTTTTGCCTTTATCATGATAGGACAGTAAGCAAAGTGGGAAAAAGAGAGGGGGACTGGATCGGGAAAGGTCTGCGAGCCTGGACTCGAATTCGGGTCGCCTGAAGTGCAATGTCGGTGCTGCCCACAAGGCTATCGGCACTGACTGATACAGAACAACTTACTGAAATGAATCAAGTCTCATGTAATTGATCGATCAGTGTTTCGACCGCAGGAAGAGAAAACAGCTTGTGAACAATATGTTGCTTTAAGCTGCAGTCCGCAACTTTTTTTGGTTAAAAATGATCCAAAATCAACTTTTGAACAAGTACATAACGTGTTCAAAACTATCTAATTATCTTGTCTCGATTCACAACGGTAAGCTTGTAATAATGTTTTATAATAAGAGCGACATGGCGGATTTCCGCGGGAAATTTGAGCATGCAGCAGTTCCTCTGTGCGTCATTACATCACGTCCGTAAACAGAAAGAAGGAGTCCCGTCGAGAGGCTCAGTGATATCATGTGAGGATAGAGATGGCGACAAAGAGGAAAAATTGCGGACAGCAGCTTTAACATTACATTTACCTCAGGAAAATGAAACTATCGTTATCGGCAGATATCATTCTGAATAGTCGGCTATCGGTATCGACGGAGAAATGTAGTATTGTGCATCTCTAATAAAAAATACAATAAATTACTTAACATAAGAAAATTATTGTTAAAAAGTCATTGTTTTCAACATTTCACATCATCCACATATAATTGAAATTCCACATTAATCTTTGTTAATGTTAGTTAACTTAAAATTGTACTTTTTTTGTTTGTTTACATTCCATTAACTTTTGATTGAAAAAAAAATGTAAATGTTGAAATTAAGATTGATAAATGGTGTAGAGTTAATGTTAACAAATGAAACTTTATTGTGAAGTATTATGTCTAATATTCCTCTTAACGAAATGGTTGAATATGAGCACAGGTGTGTCTCTGCGATGATGTGCTCATAGAGGCGGGGATGTCAGAGGAGGAGGTGACCGATATCCCAGCATCCTCTTCTGATCTGAAGGATTCCCGTAAGCAGATCCTCGCCGCCCAGTTCGAGTGTTACCTCAAAATAATAGACGAGCCTCCACGCAGCGATCCGGGTGAGAGACTCCGCTTAGTGTTGAGCTGAAAAACACACGCATGAATTAAGGACAGTAATAAAAGACAATTTGCAAAATAACTAAAAATGTTAAAATGGATAGAATTAAGGAATCAGTGAATAAAAGGTGAGAATAATATGACAGAGCAATAATAATCTTTAAAACATTTCTGAAGAACTAAAGATTAAGGTGCTTTATCTGTGCAAAACTTGCCTAGAATATGCAAGGATTTGGGGAGTGGCCCTAGCAACCACCCAGAACACCCTAGCAACTGCATAGCAACATATTAACAACATTCTAGAATCATTTTAAAGTCAAATCCTCAGATTTTTTTTTAGATAATGTTAACATTTGGTGCTAATGGATTCATGTCATGATCGTTCAGTCTTATAGAGGGACTTTGAGGAAGTTTATAATGGTCGTATAATGAACATAAATAGAAATTAGTGTGTAATTGTGTTTCTCTAATTGAATTACTGTCTCTTCATGGCTTGTAGCTCTTGCTGGTGTGGAAACTCCCAGAATCCACTGCAGTAAGAGGATGAAAGACAGGAAGTCTGAGTTTGTTTCCCATGGTTCAGGAGAGTTAGAGGGAAGCACTCACTCTCGCGCTTTACATTCAAGTACTTCTGCTTCAGTGTCTCTTTGTTTTATATATATATATATATAAAACAAATATTAAGCATATAACTAAAACTTAAACTAAAATTTAAACTGAAATATAACAATAAAAGCTAAATTAAAATATATAGTGTAGTGGTAAATAATAATACTAATACTGGCCATAAACTTAATTCAAGATTTATTATCTGAGAACAAGCTAAATATATGTAGTTTTAATGATTAAATTACTTTACATTGCTGGCTAATTAAAAAAAAGTTCAAACTTGAGTTCAAAAAGAAGCTTTTGGCTCTAGCATGAATGTCTGTTTGTGTAAGTTCTTGTATAAAGTGTGTGTATGTGCGTGTCGCCCCCTGCAGGCCCGTACTGTAATCGCACATGGGATGGGTGG
Organism: Anabarilius grahami; assembly: GCA_003731715.1. Taxonomy (NCBI): domain Eukaryota; kingdom Metazoa; phylum Chordata; class Actinopteri; order Cypriniformes; family Xenocyprididae; genus Anabarilius; species Anabarilius grahami. The sequence continues at coordinate 581,772 of RJVU01054669.1, forward strand.
CTCTGCTGGGGAGACTTCGCCCCTGGCACTGCCTTCCAGCTCTGCCCCACCTACTTCCAAGATTTTGATTCAACTGGTGAGCTGATGATCTCTCCATTCACAATAATGGCACAAATAGCTTGAAAAAGTCATAATTACCAATACCACATCATATGTACACTACTGTTCAAATTTTTGGGGTCGGTAAGATTTTTTAAGGGTTTTTAATATATGAAAATTTTTCGCTGCCTTTAGTTAGTCTTAAGTAAAACTATAAATGTCTTTACTGTCACTTTTGATCGATTTAATGCATCCTTGATGAATAAGACTATTAATCTCTTATCAAAAATATTCATACTGACCCCAAACTTTTAAACGGTAGTGTATGTTATTCCATAATTTTTTATAAATACCAATAACAACATATATTCCAAAAGTTCCAAAAGTCCATGTTGAAAATCTGGGATTTTTATTTCTTAATTTTTTTGTCATTTAAACCTAGAAAGTTTCAGGATTTTGAATTTAAAAAAGGTTGTATATTATTAATTTTTTCCATAATATAAATCTGACATTGTGACAAAACTACAGCTCGATTTTAAGTGACACAATAAAAATATTCTGTTGTTTTTTTTACACACATCTCTTAAGTTCTTCGCTGATATAGAGTTTCTTTCGTTTTTTTAATTCAATCAAACATACTGTGTTTAAGAGCAAAACTATATTGTAATAAAAAAAATGTCAAATGCAAAGGCTTTTTAAGGCAGTTTTAATTACAAAAATAAAGCTTCATTGTGATTGAAATGACGGCACAAACAGTGTTGGGGAAAGTTACTTTTAAAAGTAATGCGTTACAATTTTGCGTTACTCCCTAAAAAAGTAACTAATTGCGTTACTTAGTTACTTTTTAAGTAAAGTAATGCATTACGTTACTTTTGCGTTACTTTTTCTCACCTGAGCAGGACTTGCTTGTGTTTTTTAATATTAAAAAAAACTTGCGTTACTTATTTGAAAAAGTAACTCAGATATTTTCTTGTAAATTTAAAAGCAATTCGTTACTTTAAAAAAGTAATCTGATCACATAACATGCGCTACTTGTAATGCGTTACCCCCAACACTGGCCACAACTACAGGCACACAAACACACGCCTTTTCACATTTTGCCTTTTGTTCATTCAGAAAAAGTGACCAAAGTGTGTGACTCAGACGGTCATTGGTTTCGTCACCCGGAAAGCAACCGACTGTGGTCCAATTACACTCTGTGCACGGAGTACACTAAGCAGAAACTCAAGGTTAAGCCTCAGTTTCAATATCAATATCATTCAAAATCATTATTTCATAATCCTGTCTGTCTCTATAATATCTGTGTCTCTGGTTTCTCCTGCAGCTTACAGTAGTGACGTACTATCTGACTTTAGTGGGACACGTCCTCTCCATCATATCGCTTCTCATATCCATATGCATCTTCTCCTACTTCAAGTACGTTAGAACAACAAACACAAACAACACTCATACCCAGATAGCAAAAATATGTGGGTTATTGATACTGTTTCCTATGCGATGACGTTAGCCAATCATAACAGTGGACGTTTACTGACAAGCCTTAAAGGAGCCGCGCCTTAATATATCAGCTAAAAGGCATGAATGAATGTTTGTGCAGGTGTTTGAGCTGTCAGCGAATCACTCTTCATAAAAACATGTTCACATCCTTCATCCTGAACTCGTTCGCCACCATCAGCTATTTCTACTTCTTCATGGGCGAGCAGCAGACCAGAAAAGACTCTGTAAGTGCACACACCTCACATGTATAAGAATTTTTAATCATATTGCGTAGTTGTGCTTGGAGTTGATAGTTTTATTTATGATAACGCAATGAAACATGCCAAATTGTGCGGCATAATTTTTGGCCAGGCTGTCATACGAAGAAATTATGAACACATGCAAAACAAGAGAGAACCGACGAAATAATAATAACCAATTATGCTTTTTCCTTTTCCTTGCATTTCTTTTGCATAGTAAAATAAAACCTGTAACTGTAGTTTGCAATTTTTTGCCAAATAATTTTCAGATAAATACCTTAACCAAGTTTAGTGTTTTGTTCTTTAATCATATTTTAAAAATATAAAATATTTGCCTCATATTTTGGTAATTTAATGGAACTTGTAGGGTCATTAAAAACATATATCCCCTCTGCCACTACTGTATGTATCACAAATTGTTATGTGCTGGTGCTGAGAGATGAGGCAAATACGGAAATCCACAATGTAATAGGCTTTAATGAACAATCCAGGAGAGACAGCAGATCACACACTAAACAAGAACGGACAAGGAGTGCAGGGAGTGAGTCCAACTTAAAGGGAGTGCTGACGAGGAACAACAGGTGCTGGGAATCCAGGGAGATGGCGGGAAGACTGATGAGGGAAGTGCAGACAGGTGTGGAGAACAGGAGGATGCTGGGAAACGGAGTCCGGGAAGGACTCCATGAATGTAACACAAATAAGCTTTTAGTTTCATGGAAAAGTAAATATAGCCTAGATAATATAATATGTTGTAATAATTTTAACAATTTAAGAGGAAAAACATTACAAATATAATTTAGGCTGTCAAAGTTTGTGCGTACTTAAAATATGAATACAATTTGCAGTGGTGCATTTCAATAGTTTAACAATTTGCTTTTGTACATTGACACTATAAATATAAAAAAAACAAAAAACATAAATTATTCAATTTTATAATCAGTCACCATGACAAATTCTTTGTGTATGTAGAAATATTGACTATTTATTTCAATTATTTCATTTAGCTTCCTTTACAACCTTAAAATATTTTCCCTTAAACATTATAAATGACTTTTATGCATGAATATATATATTTATAGATAGATAGATAGATAGCGTCACAATTCCTGTCTTGTTTAAGGACTCTTATTTTGAAGTTTATTTTAGTTCCTTTTGTTCCTGCTGTTTGACTTCCTGTGATTAGTTCCTGTTTTATTTGTTTATTAGCGTGATTTTTCCCCCCCAAACCAGTTCAGCGGAAATCCCGCCCTGGAGCCGATTCTAAACATTTCATTGGCCATGTCAATTACAGTAACAATTGCCTACACTCAGCCCTGGTCCCTAAACCTACCCGTCACTGTAACCTTAGCCAATGAAATTGGTTGCAGGGCAGGGATTTACGCTGAACCATTTTGGGGAAAAAATCACGCTTTCCATTACTGCCTTGTTTGTTTCCATAGTTACCCTTTTTAGTCTCCATAGTAACTCATTACCCACACCTGTTCCTTGTTCCAGCCCTTGTTATCTTGTATATGTTTCCTGTGTTGTTTTTCTGGTGTTGTGTTTCTATAGCTGTTATGTGACTATATGCGGTTATGCTGACTTTGCCACATGACAGATAGATAAATAGATAGCTTCCTTTATTTGGCGAAAGTTTAAACTTTATATTTTAGGAAGAGGCCCCTCACAAGGGTATTGGCACATTTACGGTTCCTTTGGCATCAAAACACAATCAGCACATGTTGATCTTATGTGTTCAGTCTCAGATCACCTGTAAGATCCTGGCGAGTCTCATGTACTACACCTTTTGCACCAATTATTTCTGGATGTTGTGTGAGGGGATCTACCTGCACAACCTTATCATTGTGGCTGTGTTTGTGGGCGAGCAGCAGCTGGGCTGGTACTACATCCTCGGCTGGGGTACGTACTGAACACGAGCCCTGAGTTAACACGAATATATATATTAGTCATAATTTCCCCCGTGTTTACTGTCCTAGGACTTTTATTTTGAAGTGTATTTTCTGTTTCTACTGTTCCACTTCCTGTAGTTTGTTCCTGTTTGCCTTTTGGTGCGCCACCACAAAGTCGTAAATACGAGTGGGAAGCCCCGATCTTTACGAGTCGGGGCCGTGTCATGAGAAACGTGGCGGAATACCACAATATTTATACGTATTTAGCAGTGATACTGACAGGCTTTTTATTTACAACAAAATGAGCTAATTCCCTGCACAAAATATAATCGCATTGTAATATAACAATATAATATGTAACAATAAAGTTTACAGTGGCTTCATAAATTAATTTAAAAAGCAAAACACACCTGATGCACATTCCTTGTTCTTTATTTTCAAGAAGTACAGTTCAAAAACCCTGCTGTATTTTTGTGTAGTTAATTAAGAGAAGGTACACCGCCATCTTGCTTCGATGAAAATGACTTGAACGCACCTGACGTCGTAAACACGACAATGGCAACTCATAAATACTAACTTCCCAGGAGGTCTTGAACGCACATTTGTTCCCTTTCGAGGGAACTTGCGCTGCATCCAGGACGCTTTTGGAACGCCTCAGCGTGATTGCGTCTGATGCACGTGTGTCAACTAGCCAGTGGCGAAAGTGAACGTCACGGGCGGGTGACATCACGACCAGGAAAGGATAAAAGCACATCTGGAAAGACCGGTCTTTAACTTTTGTGCCTCAGCAAAGCGTTCTGTGTGAAAACTGTCTCTGTCTATTTATTGTTGTTTGTCCTCAAGCATTTTATATTCTAGACAGGAGTTTATTGGCAAGCAAATAGCAACTTGAGTCGTGGGTGCTTCCCTGCCCTCGCTACTATTACGAGTGGGGATGCATGCGATTCATGTGTTGTTTGTTTGAGAGCAGAGCATGCATGTCAGCTCTTGTATTGGGATATGACAGTGTTCATTCATAAATTTCCCGATGTGATGCACTACCAGTGGTGTCAGGCTTCTGAGGGCAGCCCCCTGCGGGGTGGAGCGGTGTACACCTCAGTATACGGTGCCCGTACCACTTCGTTGCCCTCAGGGGACCGTTCTGCCAACCCTGTCAACCTCTGTGCTTCGGGGTGCAGCGGTTTCCAGCGAGCTCATGACTCAGTGTTCTCACGATGCTGCGTCAGGCTTGCACCCTCTGAGGAGGGTCGAAAAGCAGTCAAATCGGTCGTTTCCTGCCATTGTGTTTCAGGTCACCGAAGTGGCTGCTCTAAGTATACCAGAGACCAGCGTTGAGAGGCTGGTTCCTTTTGTGGATTTTCTGGCAGAGTTGAGGCTTCTGCCAAACATATCTCAATGGGTCCTCCAGAGTATAGAGAAACGGTACAGAATCTAGTTCGGTTCTCATCCACCTCTATACAGTGGTGTACTCTTCACATTAGACCATCCCAGGCAGGCTCTGGTAATGGAACAGGAAGTAAACTCTTTAGCGAAAGGAGCTATAATATGGGTTCCTCCTCCCAGCAGAGAGTCAGGGTTTTTATGGCCGCTACTATTTTGTTCCAAAGGAGGATGGAGGGTTTCATCCTATATTAGATCTTCATCATTTGAATCATTTAGTCAGGAGACTCAGGTTCAAAATGTTGACGCTAAACCAGATCCGAGGACTGGTTTGTCATGAAAGTTCTAAAGGATGCATACTTCCATGTCTCCATCCTTCCACAGCACAGGAAGTTCCTCAGGTTTGCTTTCGGGGGCGAAGCATACCAATATTAGGTTCTTCCATTAGGTCTAGCTCTGTTCCTTGTAGATGCAGCTCTATCCCCACTCAGGCTGCAGAGCATACGCATTCCGAACTAATTAGATGACTGGCTAATTTTGGCTAATTTTAGCGCAGTCAGAACAGATGGTCGGTTCGACATCAAGATGTCGTTCTCGCTCATATGAAAAAATTGGGGTTGAGGCTGAACGCCAAGAAGAGTGTGCTTTCTCCATTACAGAGAACCACCTTCCTGTGCGTGGTATGGGATTCAGTGACGCTGCGGGCCGTTCTGTCGCCCATTCGTATTGCTGCAACCTTTTCAGTCACACAGGAGATATAACTAGGCCAGTCACTCACTGTAAAACAGTTTTCTAAAACTGTTGGGTCTGATGGCAGCTGCATCCAAAGTGATAACTTTTGGCCTGCTTTACCATGAGACCCTTACGGTGGTGGCTCAGGACCAAGGGTTTTCACTGAGGGTGAAATGATCAAGATCACGCGGCGGTGTCTCCGCGCCTTGGTTATATGGAAGAAAAGTTGGTTCCTGTCCCAGGGCTCTGTGTTAGGAGCTCAATGTCATCGAGTTACTCTCATGATAGACGCTTCTCTCACAGGCTGGGGAGCGGTAATGGAAGGCCACTCAGCTCAATGGCTGTGGAGGAGTCATCATCTTTCGTGGCACATGAATTGCCTGGAGATGATGCGGTCTTCAATGTGTTGAAATGCTTCCTCCCAGACCTGAGAGGGCATCATGTGCTTGTCTGGACAAACAACACATCGATGGTCTCATATACAAATCTACAAGGGGGTCTGCGTTCGTGCCCACTATGCAAACTGGCGCACCAGATCCTTCTGTGGTCCCTGGGGAAGATGCTCTCCTTGAGAGCAATCTGTATTCCAGGGACCCAGAATATAGGAGCAGACATCCTGTCGAGACAGGGGCTGAGGGCAAGGGAATGGGGACTTCACCCTGAGGCGGAGAAGCTCATATGGGAGATTTATGGCCAAGTGGAAATGGATCTGTTTGCGTCTCAGGATACGACGCACTGTCCACTGTGGTTCTCTCAACCATTCCAGCTCCTCTTGGACTGGATGGCAGGGTACAGACGTGGCCAAGGAGATCTGGTCTCTCAACTGAGGTTGTGGAGACCATTCTTCACTCCAGAGCTCCTTCCACAAGGAAACTATATGCCCTGAAGTGGAAACTTTTCACTTCTTGGTGTGATGTGCAATGGCTAGATCCAGTTAATTGCCCAATTGGTACAGTACTAGAGTTCTTGCAAGATCGCTTTTCATCAGGGCTATCCTCGTCCACCCTAAAGGTCTATAGGTAATCAGAAAATTTCTGATGTTGAAGACTGTTTTCCTCCTTGCCATTTCCTCCCTGAAAAGAGTAGGAGACCTTCAGGCCCTATCTGTGTCCCCTACGTGCCTTGAGTTTGCACCAGGGATGGTCAAAGTGTTCCTTTACCCTAAACCGGGCTATATACACCTAAGGTTCTGACCAATATTCCACGGCCTATAGTGCTGCAAGCTTTCTGTCCTCCTCTTTTCTCAGATCCAGACCAGGAAAAGTTGGATCTTGTGTGTCCAGTGCGAGCACTGTCCACAGAGCTGCCCTGTGGAGAAGTTCAGATCAACTATTTGTTTGTTTTGGATGGCATAATAGGGGTCTCCCTGAGTCCAAACAAACGGTTAGCAAGTGAATAGTCGAGGCTATATCACTTGCTTATGAAGTCTCTGTTCAGCAGTCTCCACTGTCTGTCAGAACTCACTCTACTAGGAGTATGGCGGCCTCCAAGGCCTTGTTGTTGGGGGTTTTCCTCAAGGAGGTCTGTGATGCGGCGGACTGGTCCTCGCCACTCACGTTTGTGCGATATTATATCTTGATCTGCACGCAGCTCCAGGCTCATCAGTGCTCTCATCTTAGTGTGCCACAGTTTCACACAGACAGGCATTTTGGAAGTACAGCGTTTTGGTATATCATTCCCAAAGCGTCCTGGACGCAGCGCGAGTTCCCTCGAAAGGGAACGTCTCAGGTTATGACTATAACCATAGTTCCCTGAGAAGGAAACGAGACGCTGCGTCGCTTTGCCATACTCCCTGCATCCCTGTGACCGATTTGCTTCAGCTATTTAAGCTAAAGACCGGCCTTTCCGGATGTGCTTTTATCCTTTCCTGGTCGTGACGTCACCCGCCTGTGACGTTCACTCTCGCCATTGGCTAGTTGACACACATGCATCAGACGCAATCATGCTGAGGCGTTCCCAAAGCGTCCTGGACGCAGCGTCTCGTTCCCTTCTCAGGGAACTATGGTTATAGTCATAACCTGAGACGTTTCCTTACTTAACCGTGTTTGTTCCCATAGTGATTAATTACCCACACCTTTCCCTTGTTAGCCCATTGTTATCTTGTGTAAAAAGAAAATACTCTTCAAAATAAAAGTCCTAGAACACACAAAACACAGTAATCGTGACACACACACACACATATATATATATATATATATATATATACATACGTATACACACAAAACAGTGACGTAGTGAGTTATTCCTACAGGTTTCCCAGTGATCCCTGCTGTAACGCAGGCTGTGGCGCGTCTGCTCTTCCATGATGACAGGTAAATCTGAGATTTCACTCTTGAAATTAAACTAAAAAAAAATTAATTTTTAATCCCAAAATGCCTAGCAACATATAAAAGGATAGTTCACCCAAAAATAAAAATTCTGTCATCATTTACTCACCCTCAGGTTGCTCTAAATCTGTATGTTTAAATATTTAATCGCAGTGACACTGTGTGTTTGACAGGTGTTGGGCCATGAACACAGACCTGCTGTACATCATACATGGCCCGATACACGTCGCTCTGGTGGTGAGCTTCATCAACTTCATCTTCTTATCCACACTGCGAAAAAAATGATGTTCTTCCTGAGTATTTTTGTCTTGTTTTCAAATATCTAAACATCCTGAAATCAAGATACATTTACTTGGGAAGCAAAATTACTGCACTCAGAGAAAGAGTGCACTCATATTACTTATGAATGGGAGAAACTGCAACGCGCAATATGGCGGAATAAGTCCCGCCTTCTAAATAAAAGAGCAAATCACTGATTGGTAAAGTCATCGCGTCACTGCAGCTGCTGTTAGAAGTTCCGGTTGCAAGTCATTAGAACTATTTGAGCATAAGAAACAACAATTTATTTAAATGTAATTTCGGATCACATTTTTGATAGGACTTGGTTTTGGACGCCTGAAAGAGCTACAAATATGGCCTCAGAGTGAACAGATTTTCCTTTGTTAGTTCTCACCAGCACAGTTTTGAAAAAAACTGTAATACAATAACATATAGTTTTTAAGCTAAGCAACATGCTAGCAGCATGCTAATCATGCTAGCAACATTAAATCATGCTAGCAAACATGTTAAATCATGCTAGCAAACATGTTAAATCATGCTAGCAACATATTAAAACATGCTAACAATGTGTTAAATTATTTTTGTAATATTCTAATCATGCTAGCGAAATGCTAAAACATGTTAGCAACATGTTAAATAATGTTAGCAATGTGTTAAAACATGTTAACAACATGCTAATAATGCTAACAACATGTTAAAAAATGCTAGCAACGTGTTAAATAATGCTAGCAACATGTTAAAACATGCTAGCAACGTGTTAAATCATGTTAGCAACATGTTAAATCATGTTAGCAACATGTTAAATCATGTTAATAACATGCTAATCATGCTAGCAAAATGGTAAGAAATGCTAGCAACGTGTTAAATCATGTTAGCAACATGTTAAGTCATGTTAGCAACATGCTAATCATGCTAGCAAAATGTTAAGAATGCTAGCAACGTGTTAAATCATGTTAGCAAACATGTTAAAACATGCTAGCAATGTGTTAAATCATGTTAGCAAACATGTTAAGTCATGTTAGCAACATGCTAATCATGCTAGCAAAATGTTAAGACATGCTTGCAATGTGTTAAATCATGTTAGCAACATGTTAAAAAATGTTAGCAATGTGTTAAATAATGTTAGCAAACATGCTAGCAACATGTTAACTCATGCTAACTTGTTAAATCATGCTTGCTACAAGCTAATCATGATAGCAAAAATGTTCAAACAAGCTAGCAACTTGCTAATTCAAGCTGGCAACATGTTAAATCATGTTAGCAGAGGCGGTCTTTCATCGCACTATGACATAATAATGTGGCAAAATCCGAAATGAGTCATTTTCTGAGTTTGGTTTCAATAAAAGCTGTTTTTGGACTAACAAGGAAGTTTTGAGTTCTGAAACTTTTGGAAAATTGATCTCTCAATTCATGACTCCTTTAAGAAAATATGACAGGTGCTGAGGGAGTTAATTAAAATAAGAAATATGACATCAGCTTACATCTCGAGTTTTACCTGTTTTAGCTTATTTTAAAGTATATTTTGTCTTATTTTAAATATTTTAAGGCCATCTTGAGGCCCCCTGGTTCAGAAAACATCACATACTGTGACATCGACACAAAGATTTTAAACCTGGAAGATGAAAATAGTGCAAAAAAAAAACCAAACTTAAAATGAACTATTTTTCTCCTACAATTGAAACTAACGGATGGTAACTGTAACACAGTTCGTATATGCGGGAAGAAGGAGGCGGGAACCGGCGAACATTCAACAAACTTTAATATAAAATAAACAACAGAACAAAACGAAAGTAACGCCGGCAGACCCTCACAGACGTCTGCCGGCCACACAAACATAATAAAACATAAAATAATATCCAGGCCTGGTCCTCTCTCGTCCTTCACTGTCGTCGCTCCTCCTTTTATGCTCCCGGAGCTCCTCCGTGAGAGACTCGAGGCCGGCGCGCCTCCCAGGTGACGATCATTATCACTCGCGCCACCGGCCTCGCGCCGTTCTCTCACGGCTCTCGCCCGCCCTGGTTGCCACAATAACATTGTCTTCTATGATGTGGAACACCCATGTTTCATGACCCTGTAAAGGATTAGTTCACTTTCAAATTTAATTCATGTCATCCAAGATGTTCATGTCTTTCTTTCTTCAGTCGAAAAGAAATTAAGATGAAAACATTCCAGGATTATTCTCCATATAGTGGACTTCAATGGAGCCCAAACGGTTGAAGGTCAAAATTACAGTTTCAGTGCAGCTTCAAAGAGCTTTAAACGACACCAGACGAGAAATAAGAGTCTTATCTAGAGAAACCATCAACAATTTTCTAAAAGATTTAAAATTGTATACGTTTTAACCATAAATGCTCATCTTGAACTAGCTCTCTTCTTCTTCTCTATTAGAATTCCAACAGTGTAGACACTGCTAAGTGTATTACTGCCCTCCACAGGCCAAAGTTTGAACTAAATTGTCATATTCAATATGCTAGTGCAAGTATATAACAATTAGTTCAAACTTTGGCCTGAGGAGGGCAGTATTACACTTAGCAGTGTCTACACTGCTGGAATTCTAATAAAGAAGAAGAAGAGAGCTAGTTCAAGATGAGCATTTATTGTTAAAACTTATATAATTTTTTTATTTTTTAGAAAATGAGCGATGGTTTCTCTAGATAAGACTCTTATTCCTCGTCTGGGATCGTGTAGAACAATTTGAAGCTGCACTGAAACTGTTATTTTGACCTTCAACCGTTTGGTGCCCATTGAAGTCCACTATAAGGAGAAAATTCCTGGAAAGTTTTCATCAAAAACCTTAATTTCTTTTCAACTGAAGAAAGAAAGACATGAACATCTTGGATGACATGGGGGTGAGTAAATTATCAGGAAATTTTAATTTGAAAGTGAACTAATCCTTTAAGTATTTTTCTGACCCCATTGACAGATATTTGTTCTTGTTTTAAGCATAAACTCACTTAATTTTGATAAATTTTTTAGTAAATAGGACCTAATATCTGAAGTCATTTTGCTTCTCTTGATTTAAGGATGTTTGTACTGGAAAACAGGACAAAAGTACTGAGGAAGAACCTCATTTTCTGCAGTGAATCCCTCCATCTGTGTAAACTGACTGCAGTTGTCTCTCAGGTGAACCTGTTCTTCCTCCTCAACATCGTGCGGGTGTTGATCACCAAACTGAGGGTCACCCACCAGACCGAGAGCAGCGTGTACATGAAAGTGGTTCGTGCCACCATCATCCTGGTTCCTCTGCTGGGAGCCCAGTTCATCCTAATGCCGCTGCAGCCCAGCGGACGCTTCTCTCGGGCCATCTACGAGCTATTCATGAACATCTTTATGCATTACCAGGTAGAGAATCAATCAAATATTTTATTAGCATTTCAGTAAGATCTGTAAAATGACCCCACAAAGACATTTTATTAATCCAACTAATTTAATGAAATGCCTCCTTCAGCACTTTCGACTGCATTTTTTTATATCACCAGCACAAAAGTGCTTTTATTCCATTTAGAGTGTATTATTAAACATATAAATTTCTTTGAGAGTTGTATGACTGTACAGCAGTGTTATATCAGTATTATGGATGCTATTGAATCTGAAATTTGCATGTTCTGCTATCGCCATATCTTATACACACAGGAACTCAAAGGTCTTCATTACAACCCGCCAAAATAAATGTTTGCATTAACTTGAGGAGATTATAACAGAAATATATTATTATTAAACAGTAGTAGAGTTTACTTCTCCAAGTAATAGTAATAATAGTAGTAATAATAATACAGTTTATTAAAATACAGAAACTCAAAGGTCTTTATTACAACCAGCCAAAATAAAAGTTTGGTCTAACCTGAAGAAATTATGAAAGAAATATATTACTATTGCACTGTAGAATGTATTTAAATGTACTTAATTATTATTATAATTGTTACTTTAAGTACATAGAATGTACTTAAAAAATGTTTTATTAAAACAATAGTTTTAAGGAATATCACACAAGTTTTTAAACATGTTTTAAAGAATTATTACATTTTCATTTGATTACATTTTAAAAGGTTAACTAAATTATTTGATTACCTCTAAATTTGTATTTGACTGTACAATGTTTCTATATTCTCTGTACTCCTGACAATAAAATATGCCACTTGTATAAAACTTGTATAAAGGATCAGTCAAGAAAAGAAAAAAATATACTGTGAAACCAGCAGAATCTTAAACAATACAGTGATACAGATTTTTGGTCCAACAGCTAAGGTTAAGGTTTAGTTTAATTCAAGTAACTAAACTGTTTCTAATGGTTTTAGTAACAATAATAACCCTGTGTGTTTTTGTGTCTCTCTGCAGGGTCTCCTGGTGGCCGTGATCTTCTGCTTCTGTAATGGAGAGGTATAACTTCCTGTTTAAACCTTAAACCTCATTAAGAAATACTCATTAATTAACCTCATTAATCTTTATTAAAGCGCTTTAGAGGAACATGAACTCCTGAGGTTTGTAGTAAAGTATGCAGTATTTAAACAGAGCGAATGTTTTGCATGCAAGCACTAACCCAGATGAACGCACACCATTAGAGAACGTGTGCAGTACAGCATGGATCTGTGTGAGATGTGCTTGACTTGACCTTCCACTTCCAGCATTACGTATAAACTTAAATATCAACTGAATATTTACTTTTTCCTGTAATTATTTGATCAGAATACCAAAAACTTTTAGACATCTCTACACAAAATTGGATTCAGAATGCACAATAACAATTTCTTCCTCCACATTTTGAGTTCCAAGACAGTAACTAAATGCTTAATGCTAAATTAAACATGTAATGTAGTGATTTCATGTGCCAACGTCTAGTATTAGTGTGTGAAATTAGTGTATAAATCATTTATTGTTTCATATGCCATTTAAAATAAAAATGAGTATGCAGTATTCCTATAGAAGCCCATTTTCACATAAGAAAAAAACCCCGTCATAATTATGACATTAAAAGCCGAAATTATGACATAAAAAACAAAATTACAGTATGAGATAAAAAGTCAAAATTATGAGATTAAAAAAATCGAAATTATGAGATTACAAAAGATCAAATTATGAGATAATCAAAATTATAACATTAAAAAGTATTTTTTATGACATACTAAGTAAAAAAATCAAAACTACAGTATGAGATAAAAAGTCAAAATTATAACATTAAAAAGTCTTATTTATGAGAATTAAAAAGTCTAAATTATGAGATTAAATGCCAAAATGATGAGCTAGACAAAATTATGACATTAAAAAAGATCAAATTATGAGATTAAAGTCTAAATTATGAGATCAAGTCAAAACTATGACATTAAAAAAGATGAAATTGTGAGATAAAAAGTCTACATCATGACATACTAATTCATATTTATGAGATTAAAAAGTCAAAATTATGACTTTGCATACTATGATTTCGACTTTTTGTCATAATTTCGACTTTTAATATCATGATTTTGACTTTTTAATCTCATAATTGACTTTTTAAGTCATAATTACGACTTGGTATGTCATAATTTTAAATTAAGTCATAATTTTAAATTAAGTCATAATTTCAACTTTTCAAGTCAATTTCAATTTAGGATATGTTGTAATTATGACTGCCGACTTTTCATCTCATAATAGACTTATCTCATAATTTCTACATTCATCTCATAAATGTGACTTAGTATGTCATAATTTCGACTTTTTATCTGGTAGCTGGCTAAGTATGCCATAATTATGATTTACCAAAGCATGTTTTTTTCTTTTTTTCTTATGTTGCTGGATATTTTCTTATGTGTGGATATGGGCTTCGATGGGATGCAGTACAAACTGTGCAGAAAACAGTGAAGCATTCTGAAAAAGAAAGAAAGAAAAGTGCATCACAAACAAACTATTTGACGTATTTTCCCGTCCCGCAGGTGCAGTTGGCGCTGCGGCGCAAGTTTGCGCAGGATCGCGGTCAGTGGATGCGACGGCGCCTGGTGACCACTGACTCTCACTGTAACTACCACACCAACTCCTCCATCACAGAGACCAGCCGCGTCACCATCGGCCTCGAGAACGGCCCGTCCAACACGGGCGACGGGAAAACCGACGGCACCACACTCGCGCTCAACGGCCAGAGCAACGGCAAACGCTGCTCCAGCGAAGAACCCGAGATCGGCGAAGTGCTCGAGTCGTCTGAAATATGAACATCATTTTCTGAAACAAAACATACATGACACAAGTTATGAAAACGTTATTTCTGAATGTCATCTGAACGTTCAAAACGTCCAGTTTAAAAAAAAAAAATAAAATTCTTGGTTATACGAACGTTAAGGGAACGTTCCATTATATCGTTTTGCAAACATAATGGGAACGTTAGTTTTGAATGTTCTCTGTGCTAACATTATTAAAGACCAAATAACTTTGAATGAACGTTCCATTAACGTTACTGGAAGAACGTTTGTTCATAACTTTGAGAGAACCTTGCCTAAGAAGTTCTGAAAACGTTCCGTTAGCTGGATATGCACTAATATCACCAACACAATATCACATGTACTTCTGACGTATGACCACCAGTGAAAGAGTTTTTCCTGTTTGTTATGGATTTATACATTTATTGATGTTTTATTTGTACTTTTAAACACGTAGTATTTGTACATTTAAACACATCAGTCTGACTGTAAAGTTGCTTTTAGTGAGACTTAACCCAGATAGAACACGTACGTCTGCAAGACGTCTGTTAAAGATCACTTAATCTGGAAAGCATCTGCTGTTTACAAACATCTGATAGACGTCTTTAAGATGTCAGTTTTACATACATTCTAAATCATCTTAAAGACATCTTCTAAACGTCTATTTGACATCTGACAGGAAACGTCCTATAGACGTATTGCAGATGAGCAAACACTCTAAAAAATACATCTTCCAGACGTAAACACACACATCAAATAGACGTCTCCGAGATGTATGTGTGCTATCGGGGAAGGCCCATTCACACCAAGAGCGATAACTATAAATATAAAGATCTAAAAATCGTTCTAAATATAAAAGAATAGCACTGTCCACACCACAGCTAAAACGATATATAGAAACGATATGTTTGGATCACTTTCGGAACGATTTTTTTCCAGCTGTTAAACGATAAAACACTGTCAGCCAATCAGAATCCGTTCTAATTTAACGGTTCGCGCATTTAAAATGGCGGACGCATTTAAAACGCCGAGGTCCGGAAAAAGCCTGTTTGACAACTCAAAGCCCCTTTTCAAGGATACTTTAAAGAAAATTTATATAAACAATCGGTCATACCCTCGGAATAAATGGTGAGAAGTATTAACGATGAGATTATGCCAGGCTAGCAAACTGTGTAAAATAAAATTACCTCCGAAATCCAGCGCTAGTTTCGACAACATTGTTGTCAATATATTGACTACATTCACTGTTAGATTAGATCATTACACAAGCTATTCACTCGAAACATAGCATGCTGAGGGCATCTGCTGGTTAAAGCTGTGTAAATGCAACAAGAACAGCAAAAACATGTAGCACACTTTGAAACCATGAGCGTAGAATAAACAGACTGTTATCGTTCGTTGGTGTGGACGCAAAATATAGTTGTTATCGTTCTTGTGAACATGCCTTTATTTAGTCTAACTGTTCACAGATTTATATTTCGATCTAAATGGAAGGAATGTGCATGTGTTAATAGTGGAAAAACCGATGAATATTAAAACGCACCGAATAGTTTGATTGTCCGCGTTCCCCTCCGTCACGTGGACTGTGTGCGTGACCTAATTCTCGTCATTAGAACAGTGCGCCGCCTAGTGGACTTATTGGTATTATCATCTGATACTACAGCAAACTGTTCCACTGTATTTTTAGGGATCCTCGTTTTGTATGTTTATCTCTAGGTTAGTGCGCATGCGCCGAACACGCTGGCTGTGCGCGAGGCGAAGAGGAACGCGGAGAACAAAATGTTGTAAATAAGCTGTTATATAAGCACTTGTTTTCACTGAATGTATCTGCTTCATGAGCCCTTTGAGTTTTTATTATTGTTAAAGCCCTTGAGATGTCGTGTCACATTTGCTTTTTGTGGTTCTTAAACGCAAATAAAAAACATTCCATTTGACTTGTTAATATTATCACTATTTGTGTAACGGACGCGGTGAAACTCAATAAAGTACTTGCATTAGCTGTTGTAGGCCTGTATATGGGGGAATCTATAACATTCTTTTTTTTTTATAATTTGTGTATGACTTTGTGGGCTTGTATGCTCTAAATGTAAAAGAATAGCAGAGATTAAATGACAATATGGACACAGAGGAACAATATTATTGGAATCACTTTCATAGCGTTTTTTTTTTTACTGCTGATGAATGATAAAAAAACATTGACAGCCAATCAGAATCCATCCTTCTATTTCCTGTCTTACAAATATTTTAGCATGTACCGCTTATTTTCTTTGGGATAATCATTTGGACACATTACATTTTTGCAACCTTCCTAGAACATTGTTTACATCCTCAGACTCGGATTTGTGCTTTTTTATGTCAAAACTATCAACTCCGAAATGAATCCGCAGCAGTCAGGTGGTACAAATAAGTGCTCTAGTTGTTTACATTCATTATTATTGTAATGTTATGTGCTTTGAGACATGAGATAATTTAACACTGTCCCTCATGACACTTTACAGACTTGATGATGTGTTTTGAAGGAGGCGTGGCTTTAGAGCAGTGTTAATTTTTTCACGGACGAAAACGAGACGATGACTAAATAAAAATGCGTTTTGAATGACTAAAACTATGACTAAAATCTACTATAATTTTCATCAACGAATAAAAATGAGACGAAAATGAAAGAGAGGGACGATTTGGGGAGATATCCAGTCAGGACTGCTATCCTGTGTGGAAGATGTGCACATTTGAAGTGTAATGTGCTGATTTAACCGCGGCGCTGTTGCGCCCCCTACAGGCTCGTCCAGCAGCACTTCAGACTGCTTCGCAATTAATGAATAACGCACATTTGTACCAAGCGATTGCTTATAAGCTAATGTTGATGAATTATGACAATGTTTACTACACAATGTTTATATGGTAGTATGTTTTAGACGGTTGTAAGAAAGCATATTTTATCTCCCTCATGAGTAGCTTGCAGTGCATACCTCAGACATTTCAGAATAAGAGTCATGGTGTATTTCGGGATGGTTTATAATTATTATTTTTTTCCTGGTCATTATTGTTATTTTGTTTAAACAATAAACTGTATTTAATTTAATTTCTATTTAATTCATAGTAAACTACTGTATCTTCTGTCACAGGAAGGAAAGACTAAGAACATTACACATTATTCAATATATTTTACAAGTATAAGGGTTATTATAGTTAACTAAACCTAAAACCAAAGAAATCTTCATTACTTGAAATAAACATTAACTGAAATAAAAAATAAATATATAAAAATGTAAACTTATTTTATTTCATAGTTTCTAAGCTTTAGCTTAACCTGAGGTATTAAAATAGAAATAAAAACATAGACATTTAAAAGCAAAAACTAAAAGACAAACACAAAAAATTACTAAAACTTTTAACTAAAATTACAATGAAAGCAGAAAAACTAAAAATCAAATCTAATGAAAAATTTTAAACGAAAACTATAATAGTACCTCAATGATAAGTGTGTCAATCACTGAAAAGTCCTGATTTTTGCTTGTCTTTTTGCACTTGAACGGTCAAAAACCGTCCGCTTTGGCGAGCAAAGTACAGTTGGGTGAACATAAACAGTTTGGAGAATATCAGATGTATATCAGTGTATAGGATCTGTGAATTGTTAGAGAAATGCTTAATGCATTACAATTTAACTAAATTAGATTTTAGTGGACTAAATCTACTGTAGATTTCGTCGACTAAAATCTTATGATATTTATTCGACTAAAACTAGACTAAAACAATTTCCGATGACTAAAATATGACTAAAACTAAATGGCATTTTAGTCAAAAGACTATGACTAAAACTAAATCAAAATGTGCTGTCAAAATTAACACTGCTTTAGAGAAGGGAAGGTGGGATCTAACGCTTTCAAAGTTAGCTTGCCTCTCTGAAATCGCCTACCCGACCTTTAAAGCTCCTGAGGAAGATTCACGGATCCTTGTACATAAATAAATGCAAACTTTTCATTTATTTATTTGAAAAGCGTTTCGGAAACTGAGTCGTGTACAAAAATTGATTGTTCTTATGAATGAAGAATGAGTCACACTGCTTTCCTGGAGTCAAAAGACACTTGTACACACACAAAAATCCTGTTCGTTTCCTTCTCTGCATTTCTCCTTTGCTGTTTCCTTTCTGGCACTGCGGATAAACTACTGCCGATATTTTTGGCTCTGCGTTTGCTGTAAGTCGTTAAAGCGTGTATTAAATACATACGCGTAAATTGAACAATCCATGAAGGACATTCTCTTCATTTTTTTCAATGATGTAACCTTGGTCTTTATGATAGTGCATAACGAGTCGCCCACACGGTTAACGTGTCATCACCATATGACTTTGTATAGCATATGTGCTTTCAATAAAGAGACAATCTCCCTTCTTGATCAAAGACAGTTGAGTTCGTTTTCAAATGTGGGAGAAGTAAGATTTCAACATACAAACTTTTGGTTCTGGCCAGTTCTTTAAAGCACTCCGTCTACAAATATGAGCCTCTTTGCGTTATTTAGCACATTGGTATATCCTCTTTCTTCCTAAGTTTTTGATTCATCTGAAAAGGACGAGGTCCCACCGAGATTTGAACTCGGATCGCTGGATTCAAAGTCCAGAGTGCTAACCATTACACCATGGGGCCGGCGCGGCAAAAACGAGAAAAAACCTTTACAATAAAAATGTTTTTAATAAGTCTACATTTATTTACAGAACTTACAGAAACATTTCAGTAGCTGCTTTGGCAAATATAATCAAATTACGACTGCATCAGTAAAAGTTTGCTGACCTACACGAAGTGTGTGTTATTTTCTCATCATCTTCAGATAAATACAAATAATTATAAAGTTTAAAGTTAGTTCTGAGAACATTCCCTGTTATCTGGGAAGTTTTGCAGCAGAAGAATTGTGTTCTCAAACTCAAGCGTGTCTTAGTCAGGTTTGAAACTCAAGAGCTTCATCACCTTCAGCTCAAGATGTTTTATTCTTCATTATATTATTCATAAACTGTGATCCCAACATCCCTCAATAATTCACCTCAAACGCCTGCTTCATCTGAGGTGAAAAGACATGCTTGAAGGGTGTAAACGACCGTGAGGAGATGTTTAATTATTTAATTAATGGACAGGCAGCAGAAGCATCAGAATAGAATAGAATCCACAACTACATTCTTAAAAATAAAGGTTTCTTAAAGCGATAGTTCACCCTAAAATGAAAATTCTGTCACAATTTTATCCTGTAGAAACTGATCCAGAACTGTTATTATCACCACTAGATGGGAGAATAAACCAGAAAATCAATCAGAAACTGGAGCTGAAATCAAACTGGGTATAATCTGCAACCTTTTTACCTGGTAAGTAACTCAGATAGTGATCAACGAAGCTTTTCGAAACGTTCAATCGACTGAACCAACTGCTTGGCAAAATGGAAACACCACATGCTGGCGACACCTGCTGGTCAAAACGCTGTAAATGCAGCGAAAGCTCAGTCAAAACATGAGTAAAAACACCTTTTACAAACAATTACAAATGTTTTATTGAAAGTAATGCATCTAATACCATTAAATATGAATTGTCTCTATAATATGTGTTATTTTAATACATTGTAGGGCTTGTTTTAAGTTTGGTTAAAGCAGACTTTTAACTTCAACTCTTCCTTTTTATTATTCAAATGTGTAAGTATCTACAAATTTATAAAACTACTCCGAGATCAGGTAACGAAGCATAGTTTACTAAAATCATCCGATCACGAAAACGTTTCAACTGAAAAAGAAACGGTTTGAATGGGCGCACAAGACGCATGCGCAAACACTTTTCCCGCCAGCGCGCGCAGAGAGAAGAGTTTTTGAGGCGAGAGACACCTCTCTTCACGACGAATTAAATGAATGACTTTTATTTAATGCGATCATGCCTAATTTGAATTTAAATTAGTGACATTTTGAATAAAGAACATTATGAATTAGCCGTTTAAATATTCCTGTAGCGCCATGTTTAATTTCTGACAGGAGGTAGAAGTTCAGTTTGTTCAACACGGCAGTTGTTCAGCTAAACTTTCATTAGACAAATACTCTATAAAACAGTTAGTAATGAGTTTTGAAAATTAGACCGGAAGTCTGTCCCTCGTTTTTCATCTGCGTAAAAATGAATATGACATCCCTGACTGGTCTATTTAAATGGTATATATAAGATTATGATTTATGTAATTGAATTGCATATAACATTTCCATCCATTTAAAATACACAGTTTTATAAACAAACTTGATGTCATACATCCATGAAACAGGTCAGATTTCTGCACTGGCATAGTTTATTAACTAGTTGCATCGATTTTATTTGATTTGATTTAAATTGTCAAAATGCATTTATTAAAATTCCTTAAAATCAGCATAAACCTGTTCAATAAAAAGTATAAACAGTTAAAATATGACTAGCTGTGGAACAGGCAATATTCAGTTAATTAAAATGTATGAGATTAAAACAAATTGGATTTATTGATGATAAATAAATCGGATTATTGTGTATTTAAAATGCATTCAGTTTATTACAGAAATCTGACCTGTTTCACTGACAAATGCACAGTTTGTTAAAACTGTAAAATTTTATATGCATTTCAAATACATATGTTTTTAATTTAGGCCTATTACTAACCTCTTTAGTTTTTTTACAGTGAAAGTCAGAATTATCGGCGCCCTTGGTAAATATGATCGAAGAAGGCTGTGAAAATAAATCTGCATTGTTTATTCTTTTGATCTTTCATTCAGAAAAAATCACAAAAATCTAACCTTTCATTGAAGTAAAACTAATAAATTCGGGGAAAATTACATTATTAAATGTTTTTCTCTAAAACATGTTGGCCACAATTATTGGCACCCCTAGAAATAGAGTAAAATATCTCTGAAGTATATTCCCATTCATATTTACAGTTTTTAGCACACCAGGGTGACTTGGAGCATGACATTTTCCAGTCATGACTTCCTGTTCCACAGGAGTATGTGTAAACACAAATTCCAAATTCCCTTAAATTCCCCAAATTCCCATTTCCACCATCAGGGTGATTAAAGGGGACCTATAAGTCTCTGGTGTCTCCAGAATGTGTCTGTGAAGTTTACGCTCAAAATCCCCCACAGATCATTTATTATAGCTTGTCAAATTTGCCCCTATTTGGGTGTGAGCAAAAACACGCCGTTTTTGTGTGTGTCCCTTTAAATGCAAATGAGCTGCTGCTCCCCGCCCCCTTTCCAGAAGAGGGCGGAGCTTTAACAGCTCAACAACAACAAAGCTGGAGAATCTCACGCAGCCAAAATGAGGATTGTCAGTAACGGTGTTCAGCCTTACATTGTTCAAACCGGAGTCGACACTGATGGAGAGACTCAGGAAGAAGTTACAACTTTTAGAATGAAACTGGACGTTTCTGAATGGTTAGTGGATAAATTTATGTAGTTGCTGTGGAGTTGATTCAACTCATCCACTAGCATGTGCCGTCATGTTCATCTTTTGTGTTGAATTGACCCTCGTTTGTGAAGCAGACCGGCGTAAAATGACGACATATCAACAACACTCTACTACAACAACTCTTCCTCTTCTCTAAAGCAGCCCAACATGGCCCCGCCCCCTTTGTTGTGTGTTCTCGGGGGCGGGGTTTATGTAAATTTTAGGGTTAGTGATGTCACCAACCCAGGAAGAAGCTCGTTATAGTCCCTACCAGCCATTTGTTGTAGTTCTTAAAAAGTGATTTCTGTAAAAGAAAATATCTCCCTTTGCATTGAACTTTGAGTGTTGTAACTTTGCCGATGTTGTTTCTGATCAAACAGCAACATTACACACTAACTAAAGTTAAAAAATTAAATCATAATCAACCACCCCCTTTAAAGAAAAATCCTCCTTGCTTATCCATAAACAATCTCCAGCATATTCAGCTGTCAGACACGACTCAAACTTCAAACAAGCTTTTTGGCAGCAAACCCACCAGATGGGTTTGGTGCACATATGGATAAAAAGTACCTCATGGCCACGGTTAAATATACTGCTGGATCTTTAATGTTGTGGGCCTATTTTTCTGCTGGAGGTCCTGCACATCTTGTTCAGATTCATGGTATCTTGGATTCTAGCAAATCAAAACCTGACCGCTTCTGCTAGAAATCCAATAATAGGCCGTGGTTGGATCTTCCATCAGGACAATGATCCAAAACAAACATCAAAACCAACACAAAAATGGTCACTGAGCCCAAAATGAAGCTTCTTTCACCTGACCTGAACACTGTAGAAAACTGAAGAGATGAAGCACCAACATGGAGCTGGAATCTGAAGGATCTGGAGAGATTCTGTATGGAGGAATGGTCTCTGATCTCCAAACTCATCAGGCAATAGAAGATTATTCAGAGCTGTTATCTTGGGAAAAGGACGTTGAAAAAAGTGCCAAAAGTATATTAATGTAAAATATCTATTTCATAAAGAAATTCTCCTCCATTTACATTAGTTTTACTTTAGTGAAAGGTTAATTTGTTTGTGAATTTTTTTAATTAAAAGTCAAAAGGATTAAAGATGCAGATTTATTTTCACACCCTTCTTTGTTCGTATTTACCAAGGGTAATTCTGACCTCAACTGTAAATTACTATTTTTATAAATTCTTCAGCAAATTTTGTGTGTAAAACAATCATTCAAATGATGAAACGCATTGAAAATGGCATGACTGACAGTTTACTGATGTTGGGTGTGACGG
>RJVU01054669.1:614912-628110 GCA_003731715.1 Anabarilius grahami
GAACGCGGAGAGAGGAATGTGGGAGGAGTCTCGGCGCAAGCGTCTGAAGGAGTCGGAGGACAAGCGTCACTCGTGGGCGGGGCATGAGGGTGTGGGCGGGGTCTTCGGCTTGCGGTCCAATAGCGAAGCAGACGTGGAGGCGGCGTTAAAGAGGGAGGGGCTTCTAGAGCTGCTGATGACGAGCCCTCACAGTTCGCCGCTGCGCTTCGTCAGTTCT
Source organism: Anabarilius grahami (assembly GCA_003731715.1). Lineage (NCBI taxonomy): Eukaryota > Metazoa > Chordata > Actinopteri > Cypriniformes > Xenocyprididae > Anabarilius > Anabarilius grahami. The sequence goes on from RJVU01054669.1 coordinate 615,130, forward strand.
CGTCGCTCACGGCAACAGAAGAACATGACCTTTGACCCCTGTGGAGCGGATGTACTTCCTCCTATACACTCGCTCTCCATTGCGCACAACAGTATCATGACGGAAGAGCCAGAGATACAAAATAAGAGCCTTTCCATAGAGGAATCGCAGCAAACACAATACAGAAATACAGAAGTGACCCCAAACGTGACCTTTGACCCTTCTCAAACAGATTTAGAGGTGATGAATGACAATCGTAAAGAATCAGAGAACACAACTAAAGATAACGTCAAGCCTACGAGTGAAAGCGCCGAAGCGACACAATCGATCCAGACCAACAGCAAACGAGCCGTCGGCTCTAAAAACAGACCATCGCCTTCATCTTCCACTAAACCATCTTCATCTTCATCATGTTTGAGGAAGGTTGTTCCTCTCAGGACGCAGATTCCCGCCAAGAAAGCACAAGTGGTTCGGCCGCTGCCGCAGGAGAAGATGTGTCGCGCTACACTTGACCGCCGCAGCCCTCGAACCTCTGCACGCGACTCCACCGTCAAACCTCCCGGCTTCGCTCGCAACACCGTGGCGTCCGCAACGCGCAACACCGTCGCTCCTGGAAACCAGCCGAAGGCGGCACCAAAACCGTCTCCGGTGACGCAGACCCCTGCTGGCCGTCTGAGGAAGAGCAGCTCCGCCGCCTCGGAAAACTCTGTGTTCATTCGCGGGTCACGTGATAAAACTGTCAAACCCCTCTGGAGGTAGAGAGAGGGAAGGAGATTACATCATCGACAGTTTCAGGAAATGATTCTCTCAGCTCATGCCGCATTTATTTGATCAAAAATACAGTAAAAATGTGAAATAATATTACAGTTTAAAATATCTGTTTTCTGTGTATCAAAGCTGAATTTTACTGATCAAGAAACATTTCTGATCTATCTAGCAACATGCTAAATCATGCTAGCAAAATGCTAAAGCATGCTAGCAAAACATGCTAAATCATGCTAGCAACGTGCTAAATCATGCTAGCAAAACATGCTAAATCATGCTAGCAAAACATGCTAAATCATGCTAGCAAAAAATGCTAAATCATGCTAGCAAAACATGCTAAATCATGTTAGCAACGTGCTAAATCATGCTAGCAAAATGCTAAATCATGCTAGCAAAACATGCTAAATCATGCTAGCAACGTGCTAAATCATGCTAGCAAAATGCTGCTAGCAAAACATGCTAAATCATGCTAGCAACGTGCTAAATCATGCTAGCAAAATGCTAAATCATGCTAGCAACATGCTAAATCATGCTAGCAAAAAATGCTAAATCATGCTAGCAACGTGCTAAATCATGCTAGCAAAATCCTAAATCATGCTAGCAACATGCTAAATCATGCTAGCAAAACATGCTATAGCATGTTAGCAAAATGTTAAAACATGCTAGCAAAACATGCTAAATCATGCTAGCAAAATGTTAAATCATGCTAACAAAAATGCTAAATCATGCTAGCAAAAAATGCTAAATCATGCTAGCAACATGCTAAATCATGCTAGCAATGTGCTTAATCATGCTAGCAACATGTTAAATCATGCTAGCAATGTGTTAAATCATGTTCGCAAAATGCTAAATCATGCTACCAAAATGCTAAATCATGCTAGCAAAACATGCTAAATCATGCTAGCAACAAATGCTAAATCATGCTAGCACAAATGCTAAATCATGCTCGCAACATATTAGCAAACATGCTTAATCATGTTAGCGCTGTTAAATCATACTACCAAAATGCTAACTCTATCTATCTGTCTATCTATCTACTAAACTAAAACTTAAACTTTCAAACTTTCAAACCTTCAAACTACACATCTTTAAAACTACTTCAAACTTTCTGGACCGGCTTTTTCAAGCCAACTTAAAGTTTGTCTCGACGATTTTTTTTCATCTAGTTTGAAACAGAATCTTTTGTAACATTATAAATGTCTTTACTGTCACTTTTGATCAATTTAATGCATCCTTGATGAATAAAAGTATTAATTTCTTTCATAAAAATATATAAAATCTTATTTACCCCAAACTTTTAAATGGTAGTCAGTGTAATAAATGATCATGTTTAGTAAAACAAAATCTTGCATATTTTTCATATATATTGTGTATAATTATTACATAATTTGCTCTTTAAATGTAGTTTTTGCTTATTATTAATAACTGATTGATATATTGCATTGAAAAATGTATATATTGGAATTTGAAACCTGAACAAAATTTTGAGATGGGACAATTTACATGTTTTCATATATATTTTATCTAAAGCAAATATATATTTATTAATAAACTGTCCATCTATGATGTATTTGTGGAAACATTTTGAAGCAGCATGTTCATAATCACCTTCAATTGTGCTAAAATACCACAGTATTTTCATAGAAACAATCCAAACGTTACATTGATATACAGTATCATTACTATAATATTGCCATAACTTTAATCCAGCAACATAACTGGATTATTACATTAAGTGCTGCAGAAACATTGTTTTAGATGCTTTTATTCAGAACAAATTTTTTGGATTACAACTGGATGACAAAAACTGAAGATAAAATTAAAAATTAAGCATAAATGAACTCTTTCTGTTCTGATATACTGTAAATATCAGAATTGAAGCCTTTAATATCTTTACATATGAAGCATGATGTGTATTTGTTGGTTTTGCTGTCGGTCGTCAGATGGAGGACGCGTGAGCTTTGCAGACGTAGCGGTAGTGTCGAGTGCAGTGGTCGTCGTTATACCGGCCGTCGTGGTGAAAGTGAGCGCAGTCTTCACCGCCACCCAAACCATGATTCTGCCAGTTATCAGGCTGACCGGGCATCCATTCACTGCACACACACACACATGTGACAAACAGCAGACTGTGAATGATGCTCCTGATGGCGGACAGACACTCACCTCCTGACAAACACATACGGCGTCTCGTCCAGCCATTCCCACTCGCCGGTGCGGCCGTCAGTCAGACCCAACCAGTAGAACAGAGGCCTGGTGTTACTCACCACCCAGCTCTGAACACACACTTCTGATTATGATTCTTTACTAAATGATGGACAGTTTGATTCAGTTTGAATAAACATGCTGGTTTAGTTGTGTTTTTGGTGCTGTTGGTTTAGTTCAGTAGGTTTAGTTGTATTCAGTTGTGTGTCTAATGGAGTTGGTTCAGTTGTGTGTGTTTTTGGTGCTTTAGTTGTGTTCAGTTGTGTGTTTTGGTGCTGGTTGTTTAGTTGTGTTAGTTCAGTTGCATGTCTGTTGTTGGTTTAGTTGTAAGGCTTAAATTGTGTGTCTGGTGTTGGTTGTCTAGTTGTGCTGGTTTAGTTGTGTAGATTTAGTTGTATAAGTTCAGATGTGTGTTTGGGGTTCTTGGTTTAGTTGTATTGGTTCAGTTGTGTGTCTGGTGTTGGTTGTTTAGTTGTTTAGTTGTGTAGATTTTGTTTTATTAGTTCAGTTGTGTGTCTGGTGTTGGTTTAGTTGTGTAAATTTAGTTGTATTAGTTCATTTGTGTGTTTGGTGTTGGTTTAGTTGTGTAGATTTAGTTGTATTAGTTTAGTTGTGTGTCTGGTGTTGGTTTAGTTGTGTAGATTTAGTTGTATTAGTTCAGTTGTGTGTCTGGTGTTGGTTTAGTTGTGTAGATTTAGTTGTATTAGTTTAGTTGTGTGTTTGGTGTTGGTTTAGTTGTGTAGATTTAGTTGTATTAGTTCAGTTGTGTGTTTGGTGTTGGTTTAGTTGTGTAGATTTAGTTGTATTAGTTCAGTTGTGTGTCTGGTGTTGGTTTAGTTGTGTAGATTTAGTTGTATTAGTTCAGTTGTGTGTTTGGTGTTGGTTTAGTTGTGTAGATTTAGTTGTATTAGTTCAGTTGTGTGTCTGGTGTTGGTTTAGTTGTGTAGATTTAGTTGTATTAGTTCAGTTGTGTGTTTGGTGTTGGTTTAGTTGTGTAGATTTAGTTGTATTAGTTCAGTTGTGTGTCTGGTGTTGGTTTAGTTGTGTAGATTTAGTTGTATTAGTTCAGTTGTGTGTTTGGTGTTGGTTTAGTTGTGTAGATTTAGTTGTATTAGTTCAGTTGTGTGTTTGGTGTTGGTTTAGTTGTGTAGATTTAGTTGTATTAGTTCAGTTGTGTGTTTGGTGTTGGTTTAGTTGTGTAGATTTAGTTGTATTAGTTCAGTTGTGTGTTTGGTGTTGGTTTAGTTGTGTAGATTTAGTTGTATTAGTTCAGTTGTGTGTTTGGTGTTGGTTTAGTTGTGTAGATTTAGTTGTATTAGTTCAGTTGTGTGTTTGGTGTTGGTTTAGTTGTGTAGATTTAGTTGTATTAGTTCAGTTGTGTGTTTGGTGTTGGTTTAGTTGTGTAGATTTAGTTGTATTAGTTCAGTTGTGTGTTTGGTGTTGGTTTAGTTGTGTAGATTTAGTTGTATTAGTTCAGTTGTGTGTTTGGTGTTGGTTTAGTTGTGTAGATTTAGTTGTATTAGTTCAGTTGTGTGTTTGGTGTTGGTTTAGTTGTGTAGATTTAGTTGTATTAGTTCAGTTGTGTGTTTGGTGTTGGTTTAGTTGTGTAGATTTAGTTGTATTAGTTCAGTTGTGTGTTTGGTGTTGGTTTAGTTGTGTAGATTTAGTTGTATTAGTTTAGTTGTGTGTCTGGTGTTGGTTTAGTTGTGTAGATTTAGTTGTATTAGTTCAGTTGTGTGTTTGGTGTTGGTTTAGTTGTGTAGATTTAGTTGTATTAGTTCAGTTGTGTGTCTGGTGTTGGTTTAGTTGTGTAGATTTAGTTGTATTAGTTCAGTTGTGTGTTTGGTGTTGGTTTAGTTGTGTAGATTTAGTTGTATTAGTTTAGTTGTGTGTCTGGTGTTGGTTTAGTTGTGTAGATTTAGTTGTATTAGTTTAGTTGTGTGTCTGGTGTTGGTTTAGTTGTGTAGATTTAGTTGTATTAGTTTAGTTGTGTGTCTGGAGTTGGTTTAGTTGTGTAGATTTAGTTGTATTAGTTTAGTTGTGTGTCTGGAGTTGGTTTAGTTGTGTAGATTTAGTTGTATTAGTTTAGTTGTGTGTCTGGAGTTGGTTTAGTTGTGTAGATTTAGTTGTATTAGTTTAGTTGTGTGTCTGGAGTTGGTTTAGTTGTGTAGATTTAGTTGTATTAGTTTAGTTGTGTGTCTGGAGTTGGTTTAGTTGTGTAGATTTAGTTTTATTAGTTCAGTTGTGTGTCTGGAGTTGGTTTAGTTGTGTAGATTTAGTTTTATTAGTTCAGTTGTGTGTCTGGAGTTGGTTTAGTTGTGTAGATTTAGTTGTATTAGTTCAGTTGTGTGTCTAGTGTTGTTGGTTTAGTTGTGTGGGTTAAGTTGTGTAGATTTAGTTTAGTTAGTTCAGTTGTGTGTTTGGTGTTGTTGGTTTAGTTGTACAGTACTGATCCACTCTGACCTTCTCCTGTTTGCTGTTTAGGATGAGTAACGCTGCTCTCTTCTCCTCACACTCGTCTCTGGCCGCGTCCCACGGCATCCCGTCTTTAGAGAAGAAATAACAGTGTGTGGAGAACAGAAGCCATCCGTCAGGACAGCACAGCTCCTGCGTGTCTAAACACACACGTGTGTCAGGTCAGTGACAGCGAGAAATGAAGACATACCAGCACAAACCTCTATAGCATCATCACTTACTGTTGTTTATGTACTTTTCAATGCGGCATTTTAGCTCCGAAACTTTTTCATGAAGAACCTGTGCTGAATCAGACACTACACACACACACACACACACTTATCTGTTAAGATCTGCAGTGTATTTCATTTAGTTAATAGTGTTTTGTAGGGCTGGGTATTGACACAATTTTCACAATTCGATTTAATTACTATTCACTTGCTTTCAATTCGATTCGATTACGATTTCGATTCGATATCGATTATTTTGGATGTAGTATTTCAGTTACTGCACGTGGCAAATTTTCTAGAGGAAAAAAATATCTCAGCTAATGCTGTAAACTACACATGGGAGTCAGTTGGTACTACTATAGTAATATTGAAGGTTAAATTAACTTATTTATATACAAACACTTAAATTACACTCAGTGTTTTTATTACAAATAAAGTTTAGAATTACATAATCATATTTCTACTCCAATTCGTTTTTTTTTTTTAAATATAAACATTTAAATCGTGGCTTTCAGAACTGATTTATTCAAACATGCATTAAATATTGAAGAACATTAAAAATTATAATGAATATGTAACGGTGCATAGCTATATTTATCAGAATGTTGCTTTCTAGAGTTCACTTTTCTAGCTGCCTAATGAGTTTATGGTCACTGAATATGTTTTTCTGAGGTAAATGTGACGTTACGTGACATTGTTTACAAGCTGTTTTATTGAGTCTTTCCGAGGTTGAAGCACTGATTAGTACTGTATATTTTAACATACCTTCAGATGTTCATGCATGTTTATTTCGCGCTGCAACTGTATTAAAGCGGAGGAGAGGATGATCACATGCTTCTCTTTAACTGAGGCGCTAAAGCGATCTGTCACGCCACATTAAACAGCGGCAAAACTGTATTTATTTTTTGAATCTCATAATAAGATGGACGTCATTTGAAATCTGAGACTTTGCTCCATATCAAAAGTAACAAAGCACAAAGATTATTGTGATTTATTGGATGGGAGGCGCTACATATTCTGCTCATTCATCAACTGAAAACAGACTAGACTAATCGATTCTTGGGATTTAAGAATCGATATCGGTTCGTAAAAATGAGAATCGATTAAAATCGAGAAATCAATATTTTTTACCCAGTCCTAGTGTTTTGTCTGTTTATATGTGAACGTGTGGTACTTACTATCATTCATCCTTGTCTGCATCGTCTCCTGGTCAAACTCCAGATTGTTGATGTCCAAATGCATTTTATGTCCTGAAAAAAGTACAAATTTACATTTCTAATTTTTTTCAGTTTAAAGTAATATAGCTAATCCACAGGATATGCCCAGCTAACAGGGAATATTTTCATAACTTTGTCTAACGTTATGAGCAAACATTCATTGTTAGCTTAAAAACATAATTTACACATTGTGGAACGTTTTTAGTTGAATGTTCGACGTTCAAAATTAACGTTCCCATAATGTTTACAAATTGACTGCTCCCTTAACGTTCTCATAAAACTTTTTTAAATATGTAAAATAAAATAAAAAACTGGACGTTTTGAACATTTCATAACGTTAGCAAAATCTTCTTACACCATATTTTTGTTTGGTAGGATGATAAAGTCTTTTTCACGTTGATAAAAGATTATGAAGATTAACATTACCGTATTCTTCCAGAATGTTTGCTCTGGTAATGATGCTCAGGAGCGTTTCTGTCAGATTCTTCATGTTCGTCTCCGTAGTCGAGAACTTCCGGTCAAACTTCACGTCTAACAAAACACAGTTACACATGTGAAGAAAATAATTGTCATTATTTTGGAAATTGGAAACAACATGTCTGTATAATATCGCAATACGTTTCAGTGTGTGTTACTCACGGCTCACAGATACCGTGACGATCAGCAGCAGCAGCATCAGAGCCGTTACACCGACGGCAACGTACACGCGCAACCGCCAACGACCGATAGAGGGCGCTGCTACAAACCTGGGCACAGACGATTCTAACACACACACGTCGTGATTATTCTTCTATCGGACCCTTTATGTACACTTATATGTAACTTTGTGTTATGCATTCCATAAAACTATGTAACGCTGCTATGTGAGTGTTTCTAATGCAAAGGTGTGGCGGTAAATTTGGCGTCTTTCTCTACAGTAATCAAGCTTCTTTTTTGTACTAATTAGTATTAGATAATTATAATTCAACTTATTATTCGAACCGTGTGTCTGTGAAGGTGTCAAACGTTGAGGTTAAGGGTCAGAAGAGTTTGAGCAGCTGTATAAACTACAGTTAGTCAAATAGCAAAGGAATGTTTGAGAAACACACACACAACAAACGTACGTTTGTTTTTGTATCTTTGTGGGGTCTTCCCAGCTCGGTAACACTTCACAATTAGGTCCCATTAGTTAAAGGATTAGTTCACTTTCAAATTAAAATTTCATGATAATTTACTCACCCCCATGTCATCCAAGATGTTCATGTCTTTCTTTCTTCAGTCGAAAAGAAATGAAGGTTTTTGAGGAAAACATTCCAGGATTATTCTCCTTATAGTGGACTTCAACAACGGTTGAAGGTCAAAATTACAGTTTCAGTGCAGCTTCAAAGGGCTTTAAACGATGCCAGACGAGGAATAAGAGTCTTATCTAGAGAAACCATCGCTCATTTTCTAAAAACATTTTTAAATTATATAAGTTTTAACAATAAATGCTCATCTTGAACTAGCTCTCTTCTTCTTCTTATCTATTAGAATTCCAGCAGTGTAGACGCTGATAAGTGTATTACTGCTAGGGTTGGGATCCGAGAACTGGTTCTCATCCAGAACCGGTAGTGTTTATTGAAAAGAACCGGAACCGTGCAAGATTTCTAAGTTTCATGAATATTATACCAATGAATGCACTTAAAAGCCCTCGCGCTACTCGTATACGTCAGATTTCAATAATGTAGAGAGAGAGAGAGAGAGAGAGAGGTGCACAAAGCTGCACGATTAATCTTTAAAAGATCGCGTTCTCGATTTCATCACCCACATGATCTAATTCCTAAATGACAATGATTCGCCCATGACAAAAATAAAATCGTGACATTCAAATCTGCGTTCGCGCTGCCGTTGATCTGAAGAGAGTTGTCATGTGAAGCTTTACAAACAATCCTTTCAAACGCACAGTACCATTATTTCTGTGTGACAAATATTCCTATTATAACAGAAGAATACAAAGGTTTATTATTCAGATAGAAACGCTCATGTAACCAGTCAAAATTTAATAAATTACCTTCTGAAAGTAACTGAACTTTAAATAACGACTGTATCGATTGCGTTGTTACTCCACTAGGTGGCAACAAATTACTGTTAAAAATGTGTCTATCACTGAATCATTTTGAATCCAACTTACATAAATATTGTTTCACCTGTCTGAATCTTACATGTGTGTTCAAGCATCTTATCTAATTTGTGTTAACACTTTACAATAAGGTTCATTTATGAACTAACCATGAGGAATGCATTTGTTAATGTATTTGTTAATCTTTGTTAATGTTAGTTAATAAAAACACAGCAGTTCATAGTTTGTTCATGTTACTTCACAGTGCATTAACTAATGTTAATTAATACAGACTTTGATTTTAATAATGTATTAGTAAATGTTGAAATTAACATGAACAAAGTTTGATAAATGCTGTAGAAGTGCAGTTCATTATTAGTTCATGTTAATGTAGTTAACTTATGGTAACTAATGAACCTTATTGTAAAATGTTAGCGAATATGCGATTAACTGTCTGTTAAATTTATTTTACAAGTATAATAAACACAAAAAAGGACTGTTTGAGTCAAGTATTGTGCATTTTTCCCTTACTACTATTTTTTATTAGTTGTTTCATTATTTTAATGGAACCGGAATCTTTAGGCAGAACCGGAATCGGAAAATTTCTTACGATTCCCAACCCTAATTACTGCCCTCCACAGGTCACAGTTTGAACTAATTTTTATATACTTGCACTAGCATATTGTATATGACAATTTAGTTCAAACTTTGACCTGTGGAGGGCAGTAATACACTTAGCAGCGTCTACACTGCTGGAATTCAAATAGAGAAGAAGAAGAGAGCTAGTTCAAGATGAGCATTTATGGTTAAAATGTATATAATTTCAAATTTTTTTTAGAAAATGAGCGATGGTTTCTCTAGATAAGACTCTTATTCCTCGTCTGGGATCATGTAGAGCTCTTTGAATGAAACTGTAATTTTAACCTTCAACCATTTGGGCTCCATTGAAGTCCACTATATGGAGAATAATCCTGAAATGTTTTCATCAAAAACCTTAATTTCTTTTCGACTGAAGAAAGAAAGACATGAACATCTTGGATGACATGGAGGTGAGTAAATTATCAGGAATATTTTATTTGACAGTGAACTAATCCTTTAACATTAGTTGATGCCTTAAAGGTGGTACAGAGGATCTTTTCATCGACTGATTTTTTTAAATGAGCGCATGCGTAAGAACAACCCCCCTCCATTTCGAGTGAACGCCTCCCAAAACTCGTGCACAAGTATTGGAACACGAGTGTTTACCACCGGCATTCGCTGTGTTATTAAGCCGGGCACACATTTAACGACTAGCTAAAACATTCTAAGACTATGCTCAACATACAGCGATTGTTTCCTGCTCCTGAAGCAGATTTATATACTTTCACATGGAATTTGAACACCGACTGTAATCGCAGACTGAACGCAACTGGCTCTGACTGGACGCGTTTGAGCGCGATCAGTCATAAGTATCAATTTACATTCATAATCGGCCTTACAATCATTAAGTGACTTAAAGCCGCGCACACACTTAGTGGATTCATTATGTCGGACTCACCGCAGGTAACTCATAATCTGCAGTTGTTACTCCTGTCTCCTGACAAAAACATTGCATGCGGCGCCTGTGGAGTGTGGAAAGTTACTGGAGCGCGCAGCCGCGCGTCTCTCACAAGGAACGTCATGGCAGTGATTGACAAGCCAGAGGGCCAATCGTTTACGCGATGATCTCGTAAACGATTGGATGATGTTTTTAAGGCCCTACCTCGTGCACAGATGATGTATATTAATAATATTCCTTTTAGTGCACCTAATAAATAGTCTTTTATCAGTTAGTAAAGACAGTTTCAAGTAATATTGCAAAAATGCATAAAACAAAACATACTATTTAGCACCTTTAACTAACAATGAGTAATATTGAGCTAATGATATTTTCTTTCTCATAAAACTCACAGAAACCTTTTTATATATTACTTAAAACATGTTTATTCCTGTGTTTTGATTTGGTTTCACACCTTTCCTCCAGAACTCAGCATCATCACTGGTGTCTGGATTCTCCAGCTCATCTGTATATTGGTTTCCCACGGAGACAGAGCCGCTGTCTGATGAAACGACCCTCATGATGAGTGAGTCTGGACCTGCAAAAACACACAACATTAGCTCAAAGAATCCAGTCAAAGAATCTCTTATAGAAACTCACTAGAAAGACCCCTTTAGCGGTATCGTCTTTGTTCTGCATGGTTGTGTTTCTATTATCACCTGTGTTTTCATGTATCTTGAAAAGAGTTATTATTAAAAACTGTTGTTAGATTATCTCCTTCATCATGCGCATCATAACAGCCACCCTCAACATTAACACTGTTTTTGAACTGAAGTGAATTCATTTCAACTGAATCAAGTGTAACTGAATTGAACGTAATTGTGAAAATGCAACAAACGGGATATGATGTCACATTTTATGTTTTATAAACATAAATAACTATTTATTGTTGTATTTTTTTTTTTTAATATTTGTTCATTTTAATAAATTACATCTATCAGTACATTCAAACTGTGAAACATTCGATCTACGCCACTTTCCCGGAACCGTTTTGAAGTTTGCGTTCTTTGAATTCAGTCAAGAGGTCAATCTGTTCAGAATCAGATCCTCTATTGGTCAAATGTTTTTGCATCATGCAAATTCACAGGTCAGAATTCAGCAAACTTGAACTTTGATTCGCAGCAGAAGACAAAACATTTTCACATGAGTGTGTTTCCGGTCTCCTGTGTTCATGTGTGTTTGTTAATGGAAATCCCAAAGTTTTTCAGCATTTCAAAATAAAATTATTTTACCATTGAGCTTTCTAGAGTAGAAAAAAGTAGATCAGAAGAAACATAAAAACACCAATTTACACAAAAATAAGTAATCCCCAATAAAGTACAAAGAAGATTCACCTTTATCTGTTTAATGACAACATTTTGAGAGGGTTGATACACACATAAACTACGATTTACTGATCAACCAGGTCAAAAGACTTTTTTTAACACAGAGGAAGAGGAAGTAAAAGTAAGTTTGGATATTTAGCATTCAATCACTTCATTACTAACATATTAAAATTATTTAGACTTTCAGAGAAAATGACTAAATAGTTACAACGCAAAAAATGCTGTTCTTACTTAGAGTTTTTGTCTTGTTTCTAGTCAAAATATCTTAAAGTTCTTAAATCAAGAAGCATTTTCTGGACAAGTCAAAATTATTTTCTTGTTTTCAGAAAAAATAAGTCTAAATTAAGTGAGTTTTTCCTTAAAACAAGCAAAATAATCTTATATCAAACCAAAAATAAACTATATAATCTTGTTTTCAGTTTGGATTAAGATTATTTTGCTTGTTTTAAGGAAAAACTCACTTAATTTTGACTTATATTTTCTGAAAACAAGAAAATAATTTTTACTTGTCAAGAAAATGCTTCTTGATTTAAGAACTTTAAGATATTTTGACTAGAAACAAGACAAAAACTCTAAGTAAGAACTGCATTTTTTGCAGTGTACATGATTTTAGGGGGATTTTACAGTTTGAAATCATAAAAATACCTTTATAACTTTTCATTTTCTTGTTCTGGTCATACTTTACTACCCAGAAACCAAAACATTGATCTGATCTGAAATATATGATGAAACATCAAGAACTTTATTAACATCCAAAGAACCACAAAGCAACTCTATTAACCCCAAACAGCCAGAAATAATAAGAAGAAATGATTCTGAATTAGAGGAAGTTCACCAATGAACCTTAAATACTTCAACAAACCATCACTGATCATTTATTGTGTGTGTAAAAACACCATATGCCACTGATTGATTTCACAGCTGTGATTTGAAATCAGTGTTTTCTCATTCAAAGTTAGTCTAAATCGTGAATAGTTACGTTAGTGAAAGATCAGACATTCATTATTCATAAGATGCTCATGGATTTCACTTAAAAATAAATGTTAATTTTCCACTTACCTCCTTCACGAGTTGTGTGTGTGTCTGTGAGTGTACTTTGAGCTTGATGAAGTGAATATTTACTTTGTGTGGAGTACAAACGAAAGCTCCAAACACA
>RJVU01054669.1:628244-658239 GCA_003731715.1 Anabarilius grahami
TACAAGGTTTCACAGTGTCGATACTATTTGTCAGCAACAATAAATTGGCTATTTATGGCATTGCCACTAAAGCTCAGTATTGCACTTTCATAGTTTTCATAAATGTTAATTCTTTTTCTAAAATGTGGAAAATAGTCAAAATATAAAATAAGCGGATGTGTCCACTTTGTTTTTGTCTTGTTTCCAGTCCAAATATCTAAAAATTCTTATATCAAGAAGCAAAATTATTAAGTCAAAATTATTTTCTTGTTTTTAGGAAAAAATTAAGTCAAAATTAAGTAAATTTTTCCTAAAAACAAGCAAAATAATCTTGACTTAATAATTTTGCTTCTTGATCTAAGAATTTCCAAACTGAAAAAAAGATTATTTAGCTTATTTTTGGTTTGATATAAGATTATTTTGCTTGTTTTAAGGAAAAACTTACTTAATTTTGACTTATTTTTTCTGAAAACAAGAAAATAATTTTTATTTGTCAAGAAAATGCTTCTTGATTTAAAAACTTTAAGATATTTTGATTAGAAACAAGACAAAAACTCTAAGTAAGAACAGCATTTTTTGCAGTGTTTTTTTTTTTAATGAATAACTAATAATAACCTAATTAAAGAGATATTATCACGTAAATGTAAACACTAAATATCGGTGTATATTTATATATAGAGAGAGAGATTAACGTATATTTTTAGAAACACCCGTTAAGTTATTCCTAAAACGTGGCACTCCTCCCTCAATATCTCTTTTTGTAGCCCAAAGGGTTGATTTTTGGGAGAATCGCGTTCCATTTGTCTGACTCTGATTGGTCGAACGCCATCGCGTTCTCTCTTCCTATTGGTTGCTTCTCTGTCCGTCATCTTCTGCTCAGAGGTCCTTGGCTGTCCAAACGGAAATAAGGCGGTTTCTTCATGTTGACGGTGAAATTCCTGCCCCCAGTCCGCGAACTTCGGGAGAGTTCTGCACCGGAGCGACGTGAAAACTGAACCGAAGCCGAGCGAGACGCGTGCAGAGACCCACGAGCGCGATGACTGCGGTGCGCGTGATCCTGACCCTGATTCTGGGCTCCGTTCAGCTCTGCCGAACCGAGCCGCGGCCCGGGAAACCCAGTAAGAACCGTTATATGATTTCCTGCCAGTCTTGAATTTAAATGTCCAGTCAGATTTGAATCTGTAACTGCCGATCCGAGCCAACGGCCATTAACCGTTATTTTCTTCAAAATACCGCGAAATTGTGGCAAAACGATATTAACACTACTAGTGTCATCACAAATAAATAAATCAAAATGATAAAAATCTTCTCACGCTGCTTGAATCACTATTCAGCAACGAGTACTGTGGTATTTTTTTGGAAACCATGGTAAATTTGTTAAGAGGGACTCAAAATGTTTATAAAACAGAAGCAAACTGTTGAAAAATGTCCTTCAGAAGCTTCAGGATCCAAAGAAGAGATCTGGAGATCCAGAAACTTCTACAGAAGAAACTGGTTTCTCATGGTCTTCACATCATTAATACAATAATCATAAACATACAGTTGCACCAATGAACTACTATATTCTGCAGATTATTATGTTTTTTAGTGTATTTTGAGTTGGTTTTCGTTGTCTGACTCACTCGGGCTTTGAAGCCACAGTGGGTTTGTGGAAAGTTCTATACAAATGAAGTTATTTTACTATTGGGATTATATTATCAATAAACAATATAAGTATGTATTAAACACTAGTGTTGTTCGTCATATATCGACCAACATTTGACCATTTTGAGAGGCATTGGTCTGGTTAAAGGTGCAATATGTAAGAATTTTGCAGTAATATCCAAAAACCACTAGGCCAGTGTTACATATTTTGTTCCCTTGAGTACTTACAATATCCCAAATGTTTCCAACTATTTGTAAATCGTGAGAAAATTGCAATTTTAACCAAGTCTCCGGGAAGTGTGAGGAGTCGCCTGTCAATGGACTATATGCACGGAGCGTTCTTTAGAACTTCCGCAATAATATAAGCCAGCTGGAAAACTTCCGGTGAAATGTCATTTGAGCATCAATAGTGTAATACTTAGTTTATAATCAGAATATAGTCACTAAAATAGTCAGGCATAGCATTAATTTAGTTCAAACGTAAGACGGCATAATAAATAAATAAAGATAAATAATAAAATAAATAAAATATTTATTGTGCACTTTAGTTAGATTAATTGAATAAGATGTGTGTTTTCTCAAGTGTGCTGAAATCATTGACTGACAGCTGCAGTGATTATAAAGAGAGAGCTTTCTGTCATTCATTCACAAGAAAAGTTATTGTTTTTCAGGAGATTTTTTGAGTATTTCATACTTCACATTGACAAAATGTATTTTTAAACCTAGTTATTTTATAATGTTTAATATTTAGTCAAAAACGAAGTGAAAAACGATTAGAGGAAATGGCTGATATATGCGCAAATAAATGCTACTTTGCCGCCACCTGCTGGTTAAAGTGGTCATTATTGTCTTTTTAATTTTTAAATAAGTGTTTTCTATCAAATGTTGAATTTCCTACATTTTGAAACGTTCGGTTTTACAATGGAGACAATCTCAGAAGGATGAACAAATAATGTTTGTGGTCGTCACATTAAAAATAACATTTGAAGTGCGGGGAAAAAATGCGTGTGCGTGTCTAATTACAGACACTGCGATTTTAAACGGTCCCAATAGCTTCGTCTTTATTGCAAATAATAAAACTGGATTATTGGCAAATTAGGTAAATGTGATAACCATTAAAATATGAATACAACATTAAAAAGTAAACCATTAATGGTTTTGTGTCGATGTACAGCGACTACAGAATGAACAGCTAACAGTTCACCGGAAATTCCCAAACTGGCTTAACCACAACCAGGAAGTCATACCCGCGTTACCCTCGGTTTCCGGTTTTATTTTGTAGAAACAATGGAAACACCAAAGACACTTTAATATTTACATGTTTTAATAGACAAGGGAACAACTGTTTTGATATATTTATAGACCGAAAACTAATTGTTGTTATATAGTTTAACGTTTAGTCTTATTGTTTAAATCTAATTTTCTTGATTTTTTTGCGAGTACCATGCTTTACCATGCCTCAGAGAAAAACACTTTTGTGAAGTAGCTAACATAGCATAATCAGATGCAACTTTATTTTTAGTAACAGTAATACAGCATTTTCTCCATCATACAATACATTTTAAAATGAATTGCATGCCATTTATCAACATTTATCCAACATTTAATATGATATTCTGAAATCGATCTCTCTTACTGCAGTGTGTAACAGTGTCTCACAGCAGCCGTCGAGTGAACGCACAGAGTAACGCTATAACATCATTTTCAACACTCTCAAATGTATCTAATATGATAAACAGAGCTGCGTTACCTCATACTCATGACCGGAAAAGCGGAAGCGGCGCCGGCGACTGTGTCATAATAAAAGTCCTGCTGCTCGTGAGGCGTGTGTTGATCAATCGCTCCAGCTCCTCGTTCAGCTCCACAACACTCGCTCCTGCTCTGCTTCACACTACAGTAACGTTAATAATCACATCCATGAACATGATTTCTTCCCTACACCAATCCCTATTCTTTTCCACCGGCTGTGATGTGAAGACCACACGTCCCAAGATTCCCCTCTCAAACTTGGCATCATCAAGCTACACCTTTGTTTTGAATAGACCTCTAGTGGACATAAATCTTACATATTGCACCTTTAACTGATTAAAAACCTAACAATCTTGTCAACATAATAAACATTTAAAAAACATATTTCAGGTATTCTTTAGGGAGTTGGGAATAAATTAACACTCATTTTACGCATATTTATTCACATTTCCCTTCATCATTGGATTATTTAAAGGGTTAGTTCGCCCAAAACTGAAATTTCTGTCATTAATTACTCACCCTCATGCCGTTCCACACCCGTAAGACCTTCAGAACACAAATTAAGATATTTTTGATGAAATCCGAGAGACTTGTCCATAGACAGCAATATAATCAACACTTTCAAGGTCCAGAAAGGTACTAAAGAGATCGTTAAAACAGTCATGTGACTGCAGTGGATCAACCTTAATGTTATGAAGAGACGAGAATACTTTTTGTGTGCAAAAACAAAACAAAAATAACTTTATTCAACAATATCTCTTCTTCTGTGTCATTCTCAAATGTTGTTTACGTCCAGCGCTTCCAGGTTCTACATCAGAACGCTGACTTATTATTGGCCGGCTCCATGCGTCATGCTGATCACGTGATCAGCTTTGGCCAATACTAAGCCGGCATTCAGACTTAAACACGGAAGCTTCACTGCGTCACCTGCGTAAGATAATGACAGGGAATGAAGATATTGTTGATTAAAGTCATTATTTTTGTTTTGTTTTTGCACACAAAAAGTATTCTCGTCTCTTCATAACATTAAGGTTGGACCACTGCAGTCACATGACTGTTTTAACGATGTCTTTAGTACCTTTCTGGACCTTGAAAGTGTTGATTATATTGGACGAGTCATAAACCTCTCGGATTTCATCAAAAATATCTTAATTTGTGTTCTGAAGATGAACGAAGGTCTTACGGGTGTGGAACGACATGAGGGAGAGTAATTAATGACAGAAATTAATTTTTGGGTGAACTAACCCTATAAAATATATCAGCCACATTAATATATCCAGGACTATCTGTGAAGTCAGTGATGTATTATAACTCGATCTGTCTGTGTTCAGGTGAGGTGTTGGTGATCACCGCAGCTACAGAAGTGACCGACGGCTACCTGAGGTTCATGAGGACCATCCGACAGTTTAACTACACTGTTCAGGTGTCACATCGCTTATATATCACAAAGTAGTTTAAAAAAACTATGATTTTTAATGTTTCTGAAAGAGTCTCTTCTGCTCATCAAGGCTGCCTTTATTATCAAAAATACAGTACAAATAGTGAAATATTATTAGAATTTAAAATGGCTGTTTTCTATGTGAATATATAATAGAATGTCATTTATTTCTGTGATTTTCAGCATCATTACTCCAGTCTTCAGTGTCACATGATCCTTCAGAAGTCATTCTAGTATGCTGATTTGCTGCTCAAGAAAAATGTATGATTATTATAAGTCCGTTTCTATCCACCCATTTTTATGCGCATTTTGGGATATTGCATAAAAAATGTTGGATGGAAATGCCAAAATGCGCATAAATTCTAAAAATGAGCATTAAAAAAAACGTGTTCAAATGAGGTAAATACAAATTTTTTTTGCCTATAAACTGCGATGGAAACACATTTACCGAATTTCTTGAGCATCAAATCATTATATTAGAATGATTTCTGAAGGATCATGTGACACTGAAGACTGGAGTAATGATGCTGAAAATTCAGCTTTAATCACAGGAATAAATTACAATATACTATATATTCACATAGAAAACAGCTGATTTAAATTCTAATAATATTTCACAATTTTTTTACTGTATTTTTGATCAAATAAATGCAGCCTTGATGAGCAGAAGAGACTCTTTTCCCCAGAATTACTCCAAACCTTTGAACATTAGTGTAGATGTGCAAATATTATGTGTGTGTTTATTGTGTGTGTGTGTGTGTGTAGGTTCTGGGTCTGGGTGAGGAGTGGAGGGGTGGTGACGTGGCCCGGACCGTCGGTGGAGGTCAGAAGGTTCGATGGCTGAAGAAAGAACTAGAGAAACACAAAGACAAACAAAACACTGTCATCATGTTCGTAGACAGGTGCGTTCACACACAATAAACACAATGCAGTGACCTGATTTCTCCTTTCTTTATTGATATGTAACTCGATAACCAACATCCTGTCATGTTTTAAACCTGAGTGAGTGTGAGGTTTCATTTGTGTCAAAAATGCTTTATAATATACTTTTGTTCATGTTGACATTCATTGCATATGTAAGATAAATTAGATGTGTATATTCAGTGTTTGTAGGTTTTTGTGCTCTTGACATGATTGGGGTGTGTGTGTGTGTGTGTGTGTGTGTGTGTGTGTGTGTAGTTATGATGTGATTTTAGCCAGCGGTCCGGAGGAGCTGCTCAGGAAGTTCTCTCGTTTCTCTCATCGCGTCGTGTTCTCCGCCGAGGGCTTCTGCTGGCCGGACCAGAGACTCGCGTCCAAATACCCAGCTGTGCATCACGGCAAACGCTACCTCAACTCTGGAGGTGTGTGTGTGTGTGTGTGTGTCAGTGCAATGAAAGGAAATGGCATGACAGCTGACTCCCATGTGATTGTTTGTGTAGGTTTCATCGGCTTCGCTCATGAGATTTATGCGATAGTGCAGCAGTGGAAATACAAGGACAATGATGACGACCAGCTGTTTTACACACGGATCTACCTGGACAAAGAGCAGAGGGTGGGTGTGTGCGCGTGTGTGTGCGTGTGTGTGTTATGACGTGTGAAGCTGTTCATGCTAAATACAGTTTTTCTTTTCCAGAGGAAGTTCAACATCACGCTGGACCACAGATCCCACATTTTTCAGAATCTCAATGGAGCCATAGGTACACACACGCACACACACACTCTCTTACACAATCTCAAACACTCACTCACACACCCTCTCACAAACACACCCTCTCATACACTCACAGTAGTGCTGGGCGTATACCGGTTCATATGGTATACCGGTTTCAATTTCGAGACCGATATCTCGGAATATAAATATATATATATTTCGTGTCTCTGAATATTAAAGCTAAAAATGACTGCTATTGAAATCTGAAGTCTGAATGAAAGAGCGTTGCATTTTCGTCTACTACGTTACACATACTGAAGCACGCGATGATTTCAGTGTCTCAGTCACTATACATGATCTTCATCTGCAGAGTCATTTTATGAACATTTCACCATTTAATTTGATAAAACTATCGACATTTGTCATATACACAGGAAGTCAAACATCTTCACAATCCTGTCAAAATAAAAGTTCGGTAAATATACTATTGTACAATTGACCCTTCACAAAGACCCGCCCCCCTTAGTTACTGTTGTTTTGCCCGACAAGCCGTGTCGCTGTCGCCACAGAGCGAAAAATACATCGTGGAGCGAAGAGGACACTGACAACACGTCGACAGACAAGACATAGCAGGTTACTTATGATATTAAACAAAGTCCCAGCTTTCAAATTGTGTAATTTTTGAAGAAATTCGAACAATAAAAATAGTTTTGTGGCTCTTTAATGTGTCGTGACAGATCACTGTAGCGGCTCGTGAACCGATCATCTCTTCCTACTAGTTCATTTATAGCATCAAATAAACATGAATGAACATCAGAAGGAATGTTGTTTCAAATGTGAAAATACGTCAGTACACACCATCAAGTCCACCGAGGTTAATCTCCTAACTCCTGACTGCTTTGTCGGACAAAATGGCGGATTCGGCGTTCTGATTGGTTAGATCGCTTGTCAATCAAACTCCCGGCGAAGAGTCAATTGAGTTTACTTCGATTAATAGAGATAATAGCCTAATAATAATAACACTGTTTATTAAAACACAAACTCAAAGGTCTTCATTGAAATTACAGATATTGCACAGTAAAAATGTAGCCTACTTATTAATATTATTAATTAAATTAATTTGATTACGTTTTAAACTAAATTGTTAGCTTTATGAACTGATTTGATTACATTTTTAAAAACATTCCTTACAGTGTTTATTCCCTGTACTCCTGACAGTCAAATATGCCAAAATAAAATAAAAAAATGTGACAAACATTGAAACCGCCAGAATCTTAAAAAAAAACCGTGATACAGATTTTTGGTCATACCGCCCAGCACTAACACACAGACACACACACTCTCACACCCAATCTCAAACACACACTCGCACACCCTCTTACAGACATACACTCACACACACACACAGGTTTGTTTTGCTTTCTTAGTGAGGTCATTCCATAGGCGTAATGGTTTTTATACTGTACAAACTGTACATTCTCTCCCCCTACACTACCCCTACCCCTAAACCTACCCATCACAGGAAACATTTTTAATAAAATATTGTTTAGTATGTTTTTAAAGCTATTTTAAAAATGAGGACTCATGAAATGTCTTCATATTTCATATTTACATCGTAATACCAGTGTAAAACCCATGTCATTATACACATTTGTGTCCTCATAAATCATGTAAACGCGCACACACACTCTCTGACACACACACACACACACACACACACTCACTGTAGTTTGCTGTAGTCCGGTCCTAATTCTGCCTGTTTTCTGTGTGTGTGATCTCGTGTGATGGATGTGTGTTTTTCCAGAGGAAGTGGTGCTGAAGTTTGAGAAATCCAGAGTCAGAGCTCGGAACGTGGTCTATGACACACTTCCTGTCGTTATCCATGGCAACGGGCCAACTAAGGTAAATGCAAACATTCGGCACAGTAATTCTTCTGTTTTCACGGCGCCCGCATTTAATGTACAGACATTCATTAGGCTGTTCATTTGCTTTATTGGGGTCTGGACTTGTGCGGTATAACAGTACACAGAAGTCACGGTTCGATACACACCCTGTAGTAGTGAGACGTCCACGACACACATCGGCACAATGCCAGATGATTCTGTCATCATTATAACAGCGGAAACAACTTAAAATGTCATTTATCAGGGTTCCCGCGGGGTCTTAAAAAGTCTAAAATTCTGAACTTTAAATTGAAGGCCTTAAAAAGTCTTAAAAACGGCCAGATTTTCATCTGAGGTCTTAAATTTCATTTAGTCATGTCTAAAAAATTTTTTTTACCCATTTCCAGAAAAGCTACCTGCTGAAAGTTATTACAAAGTAGCAAAAAAGTAGCGAGTCGTAGTTCTTTCTGGGCTATATTGGTGTTGGTATACGCGGTGATAAAACTACAAATCCCGTGATAAATGCAATACCTGCCCGCAAAATACGTCTGCGTCTCCTCAGAGTTACTTTCAACGAGACATGGCTAGATCACAGCGATTTCTGCTGTTGGTTACAAGCGGTACCCAGCTCCATGTACGAGGCTCACTGCAAACTTTGCAAAAAAATAAAAAATTTGGGATTCTGGGTGTGAAGGCGCTGGAGTCACACGCCAGAGCGGAGAAACACAAGCTAGCCGCAAAATGCCTTCAGCGGACTCGGCCAATTATCCTCACCACTGCCATCATCCTCCTCAATGCCTGGTCCCTCCGGTCTCTAGCGCAATTTCATCGCAGCTCCGTCGTACTTTTGGATCGACTGACACATCGAAAGCCGAGGTGCTTTGGATACTTCACAAGGTGACTAAACAAACACCAATCATTTAATAGCAACAGTGAGATTAGCGATCCCTTCCAAGTGATGTTCCCTGATTTAGTAATCGCGAAGACGTTCTCCTGCGGGCCCAAAAAGATTGCTTATGTTGCGAGATTTGGATTGGGGGAGTTTATAAAGAGGGAATTGATTCGTACTCTTGCCGGGCCGTATGTCGTAATGTTCAATGAAAGCCAAAATCAGACCACCAAGGCCAAGCAGCTTGACGTCCACGTTCATTTCTGGAACAGTGGAATTGTTAATTCGAGGTACCTGGGCTCACAGTTCATGGGACATGGGACAGTGCTGGACCCACACACACACATCAGATAATCCATGTTATAGATAGATACTCTAATTATCTAAGTATCTATCTATCTAACATGGATTATCTGGTGTGTGAGTGAGTGAGAGTGTGTGTGTGTGTGTGTGCTACATTGGTTGTTACATGGGTTGGTGTAGCCTGTTCTATTAGGCTATTAATATGCTGTTTTGTAATGTAAATAATTATGAGATTAAATCTATTCTATTTGAGGGCCTTTTTTCATTTTGGGCCTAAGGTTTTGGGAATTTGGCACGTTGTTGGGTGTGGAAGTTTACTAATGTGATTGCTTTATCTTTAAATTAAATTAATGCTTTTTCAATGACTGAATTCATTGAAATAAAATGATTTTTTTCAGAATTTCTTTGATTTGAATATTTTTTGGTAATGCGTCGTGTAGGTCTTAAATTTCAATCTTTATGGTCTTAATGTCTTAAAAAGGTCTTAAATTTGACTTACTGAAACCTGCATGAACCCTGTTTATGGTCATACAGATAAGATTAAAACATAATTCGAAACATCATTTTTATTTGTGTACACTCAGTGTTTATGTAAACCTTGTATGTATTTGATCATTTAAGTGCAATAAGATGCGAAACAGAACTTAGTTCAGTGCTCATGCATGGAGTAACAGGCATTTAGTGTGTGTACGCTTAAGGTGTACGTGCTCTTATTCATGTGATGTGAATGTATGTGGAGATATGAACCATTTTGTGTGTGTGTGTGTGTAGCTCCAGCTGAATTATCTGGGTAACTACGTGCCGACGACGTGGACGTACGAACACGGATGTGGAAACTGCGACGATGATTTGCTGGACCTGAGTCATCTGTCTGTGAGTGTCCGAATGTTAACACAATTACAGCCAACATGAGTCTGACAGATCTGTGTCATGTGATTTAGGAGGATGAATTCTAACGGAGATGTGTTTGTGTAGGACGAGGAGATGCCGCTGGTTCACTTTGCCGTGTTTATTGAGCAGCCGACGCCATTTCTGGAAGAATTTCTGGAGAGGCTCGCGACTCTGAATTACCCACACACACGCTTGCGACTCTTCATACACAACAACGTACGTACGGCTCCTCATACCAGTGTTATTTCAGTATCATTGAGAACTGTTAAAGCTGGATATATATTTTGAATTATCTTTTATGGTAAAGCTTAACTATTGCCTCATACGTGACCTGTGTTAACTTTCATGCTGAGGCCATGTGTCCACCAAAGCGTTTACCCATTGTTTTCAATGGGAGCGCCACGTTTTTTAAAACGCCAGCAGCGTGATGAGGTGCTGAACGTCTATTACAGCGCTCTGCTTTGTCCACACATGTGCTGGTGAAACACATGACCTGCATGTCGAGACATGCAGTCTGAGTGTGTGTGCAGGTTGATCTGTACTGTTCTTACTTGTATAGTGAAATATTATGACAACCGACTGATAAAGACATTTTAATGGTCCTCACTAGTTAAAAAGGCCCAAACATGTTTTTGTTTTGTTTTTAAATCTAGTGTTAGTCTTCTGTGATGGTTTTTTGGTTAGGCCATAGAAAATATCATTATCCTGATATTAGGCATGTGACGGTATCAAATTTTCATGTTGCGATTAATTGCTGAAGCTTTTATCACGGTATACGGTATCATCATGATATTGAAATAAGTTGCAAAAAAAAAGTGGCATAGTAGAACAGGTTTAAGAACTCTTTTGTAATAACAAAAATAACTCTGAATGTTTAAATACAATAATACACAAAAAATATATAAAGTAAAATTTTCAAACAGATTAAAGTGCAAAAGAATTAGGCTATAAAGAACAACAGGAAACACTTTACAATAAGGATCATTATTTAATGCATTAACTAAGATTGAGCAATAGCTACATTTGTTACAGAAAGTATTATTTTTTTGTTAATGTTAGTTAAAAAATACAGCTGATCATTGTTAGTTTTATCTCAGGTCCATTAAATAAGTTCTTTTGATTTTAGTAATGTTATTAAACAGTAACTAATAATAATTAATGCTTTATAAGTATTTTTCATTGTCAGTTTGGTAATAATGAATTAACATGTTAACTAATGAAGCCTCAAATATGTCTCAAAGTTTTACTGAACAATAACAAATAATCAGAACATTTCTAATCATTAGGGCATGTTGTAGTCCAGATTAAAATATAAAAATGTTTAAGTTTGAAAATAAATAGCCTATTAAGTCTTTAAGTATTAAGTATTTGGTGCTGTGATGAACAACATTGAGATTACAAAAAAATGACTGGCTGTTTGAAGCATTTTAAAAACTTCACTAGCGCAGTTGCTTTGTTTGCGGGGTTTCCGGGGTAACCGCTGCATTTCTGCTGTTCCATCAGCGCCCTCTGCTGTCAGAGAGTGAACGTGCACTTTTATATTCAGCTCTTTCACTCGTTCCGCCATGAGCTTCTCGTGCATGTTGGGCTTGTTTACATCTGAGCGTGTGTCCCTTTGATGCACAGCGGTGTTGTGCATTTTATACGGTTGATGGGGAAAGTATTCTTAAATGCATTATAACTATTATAATAATTGGTAATAAATTATTATTTACAGTATTTTGAAGTGCCCACGATAACAATATTGTGATATATCGCATTACCAAATATCGGCACATGTTTACCTGATATAAAATCAATGGAAGTCTATGCAATGTCCTCACTAATATAGTGAAACAAATGTGCGTGTTTGCAGGTTGTGTTTCATGAACAGCACATTGAGCGGTTCTGGACGCGTCATCGCTCTCTGTTCCCTGGGGCGAAAATAATCGGACCTGAGGAAAACCTCAGACAGGACCAGGCCAGAACCATGGCAGTGTAAATACACACACACACACTTCAGAAATGACCAGTCCTGATGGCTGAATCTGTTCAGTAAGCTGATCTTTCCCATGATTCCATTGGCTGTGTGTTTGTGTTTCAGGGAGGCGTGTAAGAAGGACGTCTCCTGCGATTATTTCTTCAGCATAGACTCTGATGTTGCTCTGACGAATCCTGATATTTTACGGATTCTCATCGAAGAGAACAAGTGAGTGAACGAACAGCAGATGTGCCTCATGATTCTACTGTATTTCATTTTATTTGTTAAACTATCATCAGATAAATACTGAAATGCAAAGATTTTCACTACAAACCGCTAAAATAATAGTTCCTGAAGAAATTGACAGAAATTTCCACATAATGATAATATTAATAATAATGCAATTTACAAAATGTTTGCCACTGATGTTCACAGGGGTGTGATCGCGCCCATGCTGTCTCGGCACGGGAAGCTCTGGTCAAACTTCTGGGGCGCTTTGAGTCCGGAGGGCTTTTACTCGCGCTCGGAGGACTACATCGACATCGTCCAGAGCAAGAGAGCGTGAGTTTCCTTCACCCTGTGTGTGTTTATCAGTGTAGCGAGTGTTGTTGTCGAGTCAGCTTTATTTCTATCGCGCTTTATACAATACAGATTGTTTTTTAAAGCAGATTTACAGTTATAAACAGGAAAATAACAGCATTAATGTTCATCAGTTATGAAATTAAATTTAAATTTAATTCAATTCAGTTCAATAACAGTGTCAATGTAACCGTTCTTCAATTATGAAACATTTGATTCAGTTTCAATGTTGATTAAATTCAGTTCAATAACGGTGTCAATGTAGCAAAGTTCATCAATTACGATCCTTTCAATTCTGTTCAGTTTAATAACAGAATGAATGATGCAAAGTTAATTAATTATGAAAAATTCTCAGTTCAGTTTGGTTCAATTTAGTTCAATTACAGTGTTAGTACTGCAAAATTAATCAATTATGAGAAATTCAATTGTTCAATTTGATTCAATTCAGTTCAATAAGAGTGTCAATGTAGCAAAGTTCATCAATTATTAACCTCTCGATTCAGTTCAATGTTGATTCAGTTTAATATCCGAATGAATAATGCAAAGTTCATCAATTATGAAACAGATTCAGTTCAGTTCAATTTTGATTCGATTCAGTTCAATAGAGTGTCGCAAAATTAATCAATTTCAAATCAGTTCAGTTTGATTCAATTTAGTTCAATAACAATGTCAGTGCTGCAGAATTAATCAATTATGAGAAATTCAGTTCAGTTCAATTTGATTCAATTCAGTTCAATAAGAGTGTCAATGTAGCAAAGTTCATCAATTATGAACCTTTCGATTCAGTTCAATGTTGATTCAGTTTAATAACCGAATGAATGATGCAAAGTTCATCAATTATGAAACAGATTCAATTCAGTTCAATGTTGATTCAATTAAGTTCAATAGCAGTGTCAGTGTTACAAAATTCATCAATTATGAAACAATTTCAAATCAGTTCAGTTTGATTTAATTTATTCAGTAACAATGTCAATGTTGCAAAGTTAATCCATTGTGAAATGAATTCAATTTAGTTAAATTTAACTCAATTCACATCAATAACAGTGTCAGTGTTGCAAAATTCATCAATTATGAAAAATTCAATTCAGTTCAATAAGAGTGTCAATGTAGCAAAGTTCATCAATTATTAACCTCTCGATTCAGTTCGATGTTGATTCAGTTTAATAACCGAATGAATGATGCAAAATTCATCAATTATGAAACAAATTGAATTCAGTTCAGTTCAGTGTTGATTCAGTTCAATAGCAGTGTCGCAAAATTCATCAATTATCAAAGAATTTCAAATCAGTTCAGTTTGATTCAATTTAGTTCAATAACAATGTCAATGCTGCAAAATTAATCAATTATGAGAAATTCAGTTCAATTTGATTCAATTCAGTTCAATAAGAGTGTCATTGTAGCAAAGTTCATCAATTATGAACCTTTCGATTCAGTTCAATGTTGATTCAATTTAGTTCAATGTTGATTCAATTCAGTTCAATGTTGATTCAATTCAGTTCAATAGCAGTGTCAGTGTTTCAAAATTAATCAATTATGAAATGATTTCAAATCAGTTCAGTTTGATTCAATTTATTCACTAACATTTTCAATGTTACAAAGTTCATCAATTATGAACAATTTGATTCAGTTCGATGTTGATTCAATTTAGTTCAATGTTGATTCAATTAAGTTCAGTAGCAGTGTCAGTGTTACAAAATTCATCAATTATGAAACAATTTCAAATCAGTTTAGTTTGATTCAATTTATTCAATAACAATGTCAATGTTGCAAAGTTAATCCATTGTGAAATGAATTCAATTTAGTTAAATTTAACTCAATTCACTTCAATAACAGTGTCAGTGCTGCAAAATTCATCAATTATGAAAAATTCAATTCAGTTCAATAAGAGTGTCAATGTAGCAAAGTTCATCAATTATTAACCTCTCGATTCAGTTCGATGTTGATTCAGTTTAATAACTGAATGAATGATGCAAAATTCATCAATTATGAAACAAATTGAATTCAGTTCAGTTCAGTGTTGATTTGATTCAGTTCAATAGCAGTGTCGCAAAATTCATCAATTATCAAAGAATTTCAAATCAGTTCAGTTTGATTCAATTTAGTTCAATAACAATGTCAGTGCTGCAAAATTAATCAATTATGAGAAATTCAGTTCAATTTGATTCAATTCAGTTCAATAAGAGTGTCAATGTAGCAAAGTTCATCAATTATGAACCTTTCGATTCAGTTCAATGTTGATTCAATTTAGTTCAATGTTGATTCAATTCAGTTCAATAGCAGTGCCAGTGTTTCAAAATTAATCAATTATGAAATGATTTCAAATCAGTTCAGTTTGATTCAATTTATTCACTAACATTTTCAATGTTACAAAGTTCATCAATAGTTAATTATAACTATAATTAGTTCAATTTAACTCAATTCACCTCAATAACTGTGTCAATGTAGCAAAGTTCATCAATTATGAACAATTTGATTCAGTTCAATGTTGATTCAGTTCAGTTTAATAACAGAATGCAAAGTTATTTCATTCAGTTCAGTTTAGTTCAATGACAGTTTCAGTACTGCAAAATTCATCAATTATGAAATGAATTCAGTTCAGTTTGAATCAATTTAGTTATGTAGTACAATATACAATAAGTGTCAATGTTGCAAAGTTCATCAGTTATGAAATTAATTAAGGTAAATTTGATTCAGTTCAGTAACAGCGTCAATGTTCATCAATTATGAAACAAATTCAATTCAGTTCAATAACGGTGTAAAAGTTCATCAGTTGTCATGCCTCCTGATGCCTCTTCCTGTTTTTCAGTGGTTTGTGGAACGTTCCCTACATCACTCAAGTCTATCTGATCCGCGGAGAGACTCTACGGACGCGTCTAGCTGCGGTTTCTCTCTACCAGCAGGAGGGGATGGACCCAGACATGATCTTCTGCAAGAGCGTCCGTGAGCAGGTGATTATAAAGCTCTGTGATTTACACCTTGAGCAGAGGGAATCCAGTCATAAAAACAGAATAAATGAGTGTTTCAGACGTTTATAATCACAAAATGTTTCCTCCTGCAGGGCGTCTTCATGTTTGTGTCCAACAGGGATGAGTTCGGCCGTCTGATCTCCTCCACCAATTACAACATCAGTCGTCTTCATCCGGACATGTGGCAGATATTCGACAACCCAGTGGTGAGAGATTCATACATGAAACACACGTGTGCACAGACAAACATGTGAGCGCAGACTAACCCTGTGTGTGTGTGTGTGTGTGATGTCAGGATTGGAAAGAGAAATACATCCATGAGAATTACTCCAGGATTTTTGAAGATGATGAGGACGTCGTGGAGCAGGTGAGATTGAACGTTGTTGCATCTCCAGTAGTTTGTTTTGTGTCTTTATTCTTTTTCAGCTGTGAATCAATGGCTGGGTCAGTGTCGCCACCTTGTGGGCGAACTAAATAGCGCATGTAAAAGAATTAATCATAATGAATTGGTGTGTTTCAGCCCTGTCCAGATGTGTACTGGTTCCCAGCATTCTCTGACAGAATGTGCGACGAGCTCGTGGAGACCATGGAGGATTTTGACGGATGGTCTGGAGGAAGACACAAGGTCGGTGACCTCCGTGTGTGAGTGTGTGTGTGTGTGTGTGTGTAACCCAGCATCTCATCTGTGTGTTTCTTTCTTAGGACGAGCGGTTAGCTGGAGGTTATGAAAACGTTCCTACGGTTGATATTCACATGAATCAGATCCAGTATGAGAAAGAGTGGCTGAAGTTCCTCAAAGACTACATCGCTCCTGTGACAGAAAAACTCTACCCAGGATACTTTCCGAAGGTGAGGCGCTTGAGCTTGAGGCTGATCATTTACATAACATCTGTTTGTTTCAATGAATGAATTGAATCAAACATTGAATTGGACAATGATTTTAATCAAAATTGTGATTCAGTTTGTTTGCATCAAGGCTCATGTATTAAAGGGTTAATTCACCCAAAAATGAAAATTCTGTCATTTATTACTCACCCTCATGCCGTTCCACACCCGTAAGACCTTCGTTCATCTTCAGAACACAAATTAAGATATTTTTGATGAAATCCGATGGCTCAGTGAGGCCTGAGCAATGACATTTCCTCTCTCAAGATCCATTAATGTACTAAAAACATATTTAAATCAGGTCATGTGAGTACAGTGGTTCAATATTAATATTATAAAGCCACGAGAATATTTTTGGTGTGCCAAAAAAACCCAAAATATCGACTTATATAGTGATGGCCGATTTCAAAACACTGCTTCAGGAAGCTTCGGAGCGTTATGAATCTTTTGTGTCGAATCATGATTCGGATCGCGTGTCAAACCGCCAAACTGCTGAAATCACGTGACTTTTACGCTCCGAACCGCTGATTCGACACACTGATTCATAACGCTCCGAAGCTTCCTGAAGCAGTGTTTTGAAATCGGCCATCACTAAATAAGTCGTTATTTAGTTTTTTTTGGCACACCAAAAATATTCTCGTCAATATTAATATTGAACCACTGTACTCACATGAACTGATTTAAATATGTTTTTAGTACATTAATGGATCTTGAAAGAGGAAATGTCATTGCTCAGGCCTCACTGAGCCATCGGATTTCATCAAAAATATCTTAATTTGCGTTCCGAAGATGAACGAAGGTCTTACGGGTGTGGAACGACATGAGGGTGAGTAATAAATGACATTATTTTTATTTTTGGGTGAACTAACCCTGAAGATGTTTATCAGTGTTAATATAAAGGAATATATTTGATTGGAAACATGATTATTTAAACAATGTTAAACGTTGCGTCCTCTGATTGGGACAAAAACAAAATCACTAGTAAATAATTTAGGTAACACTTTACTTGAAGGGGTGTGCATAAGACTGACATGAGACCTTCATAATCATGACACATAAAAAAGATGACACTGTTATAAAATAATGGTAACACTTTATTTTAGGGTCTTTTAACTAGTTGCTTATTACTATTAGCATGCATATTACTAGAATATTGACTATTTATTAGTAATTAATAAGCACATATTAATGCCTTATTCTGCATGACCTTATTCTAGATTCTTAATCCTACCCAATACCTAAATTTAACAACTAACTATATTTAGAAGCAGTAAATTAGGAGTTTATTGACGGAAAAGTCATAGTTAATAGTTTATATATGTGTTCCCTATACTGAAGTGTTACCAGAATAATGTAATGTAATGTTAACCCATAAAACTAAGTAGTTTTTTAAGTTTGATAATTAATCTGCTATGTCATGTTTATGACAGGTTATGATGTCTTGGTAATGTCAAGTTGTCATGACAAAGACACTGACAGGTTATAATGTATTGGTTTATGTCAAATTGTCGTAACAAAGACATCTCAAACAATGTCATCTTTGCATTAAAAATGACATAATTGAGCGAATGACATTTAATGACAGTTGTCATACACATGCATAAAACCTCCTTCATATTCTTGACACGTGTCATGTCATGATTATGAAGGTGTCATGTCAGTCTTATGCACACCCCTTCAAGTAAAGTGTTACCATAATTTAAAGCAGATATACATTCAATATCATCTGCACAAACATTTGTGTGTGTTTCAGGCTCAGGCTGTGATGAATTTTGTGGTTCGTTATCGTCCTGATGAGCAGCCGTCGCTCCGTCCGCATCACGATTCCTCCACCTTCACCGTTAACATCGCGCTTAACAGCAAAGGCACCGATTATGAGGTAAGCAGGACTTTCCATTGACTTCTGTTGCAATTTATGGAGCGTATCGAGCCATAAACCCTCACACCGTGTCCTAACCAGACGCAATGCGATAAGATTCCAGCGACACGCAGTTTGTCTGTCACACCAGATGCGACAAGACTACGAAACATGACAAAATCAATCCAAAATCACAGCCAATCAGAAGAGTGTGTGGGCGGAGTCTCTGGTTAGGACACTGTGTCAAACAAACCCTTCTTACATTTTCATTCAGACATTATTTCTACACTCGACAGCGGGACTTTAGGTTTGTGTGTTTGTGTGTGTCAGGGCGGAGGTTGCCGGTTTCTGCGTTATGATTGTAAGGTCGAGTCTCCGAGGAAGGGCTGGTCGTTTATGCACCCGGGCCGGTTAACGCACTACCACGAGGGTCTTCCCACCACGCGAGGAACGCGATACATCATGGTGTCATTCGTCGACCCTTGAAAATCATGTGAACTTTGTCTGTCTGTGTGTGTGTTTGTTTGTGCTTTTTCTGTAAATTAAAAATCGGATGTTACATTCGAACAGATTGTTAAAAACGATCTCTGGCACACGTGAGGTCAGAGATTCACTCCTTTAAGAGATGTTTGTTTTAAATGAACTTTTAAAGCTTGATGAAAAGAGTATTTTTACTTGATTTTTATAGAATATTCAAGTCTCAGATTTTTTTAAAGAGCAGTACTTTCTGAAATAGCTTTTGTAATCAAGCTTTGTACAAACCGCTTTAAATTATTTGCTGAATTTTGAAAATAAATATTGGAAACAAAAGTGAGTTGATCTGAGCGCATTTACACTATTATGGCATTAACTGGTAGAATTCTCTGTAAAATTACAAAACCAAACAAAAAGTAGTTTTAATTATGTACTTTACAGCACCAATTTATTTGTTGATTATTATGTATTTTCTGCTTGATCTACCTAAAATGGCACAGAAAATGTTTAATATTTAATATTCTAGCTTCATGCATTTTTTTCTTCCAACACTTGAATGTAAGGTAAGTTTCATAAAAAACAACATTTTTAACAAAAAGCTAGACGGGTAACTATGCCTATAGATAAT
This sequence comes from Anabarilius grahami, assembly GCA_003731715.1. Classification (NCBI taxonomy): domain Eukaryota; kingdom Metazoa; phylum Chordata; class Actinopteri; order Cypriniformes; family Xenocyprididae; genus Anabarilius; species Anabarilius grahami. The sequence continues at coordinate 648,004 of RJVU01054669.1, forward strand.
GAAGGTAAGTACACACTAATACATACTTTTTTTTAAAGACTCTACATTTCACAATTTCTTATGAATTAAGAACAGAATGTTTTAAATAATCGATTTTACTTCATCATTCACAATTAGAATTATGTGGAACTGTAAGTGAAATTACTGATTTTGCATTCACTTATAAAGTAATAATGTGTTTTTGTCTAGGCCCATTTACAACTAATTAAACCCTATAAATACAGTGTATAATATAGTGGTCTTAGTTAACTCCCTGACTACTCTAAAACACAAGAGAAAAGATGCATACAAAAAAGAAAATATCGTTATAAGAAAATAACCTACCGCTTCAGTAATGAAGGAAACATACACTATTTAAAGCTAAAAGGCAACACAAATGCCACAATAAACAAACAAAAAATATAATAACTGGTGGAACACTCAAACGGACAAAAGTCAAAGGAGTACACTTTACAAAACGGTGTTTTGCGCGCTTTGAAACCGTGAATCATTCTGCAATCCCAGTGAGCATCAGTCCAGGGCTTTACACACCCCTTGTTGAGTTTATCCCCCTCAATCTCCAATTAATCAAACACACATCTCTACAATCCTTTACTGCATCAAAAGATTTGTTCTTACCTTGGATTGAGAGCGTCGCACAACGATTAGAGATTTCGAGGTGGAGTCCACACCAGCTCAGTCAGGATCCGATGCTCTTGAAACTCGATGGAAGTAATTTAATTACAGGTACCGATAATAGTTTATGTATGAGTAATTTCACTCTGAGACTTGTTTAGAGAGGTTTACGAATCACCAAATACAATGGTTTCGGTTTAATAACAAGATACAGAATAAAAATACAAAACATAAAGGCGAGAGAGTCTTCACCCGAGGTATGGCAACCTTCTGTTGTACAGTTTCCAATATATATAGTCTGCAAAGATCACATCCTTTTCCCAACATAAACATTTCCTTATTTGTAAACATGAATACAGTCCCTAATACCTCACAGTCTCGTGTTGTATGCAAAGTATAAGATACAAAAGGTCAACTGCAGCATGTCTGCCAACACCTTTTGCAGGCTGCGTCACATTCTGCGAATTTTAACACATTTTAATCACTTGAACTTAAGACCTTCACGTTAGTTCCCTTTAACACTTCTGGTTAAAATAAAAACATACATCTCGGTTAGTTTCCATTAAGACTTCTAGATTATAAAAAATACTTCTCGGTTAGTTCTTTAGAAAATTCAGCAGGAAAAATATCACTTCTATTCAGGCATCATTTTAACCTTTTAGCCCTTAAACACAATTTTCAGATACAACCGGCGCTGAAGCTTCTGTAGTCAAAGCTTCAACCTCGTTTGTAATCTGTTCCATGTCACGCATAAAAGTATTCAATATATGATTGTTTAATAAGCATAATCAATTTCAAATTAATTTTCTGTTGCTGTCTCAGTAATTTAATAATCAGTTTGGCCTTTTGATCCATCTTCATTCCTCCCATTCTAGTGGTTCTTCTTCTCCTTTTTGTCCTGTTCTTTTTGCAAACCTTGAGTGATCAAATCAACCATATCAACCCTAAGTTCTTTTTGATTATTTGGTTCTTTTGGCAGAAATGTATCAGTACAGTTCATCACATTTGTCGGACCCATCTCCTCGACACCCTTTAAGAGGACGAGTATGCAGGATTTAAAGCCAACCTCTATAATATGTGTAATGAACACGTGTAATGACTGATTTTTCCGCAGTTACAACTTTTCAAGGTGTCATTTATGGCACTTAAAAATTACATAATAAAGTCTTTATTCAAAATTGACCAGTGCTATTCGATGATACATAAATTAAACCATAATCTTGAGTTTCTGCACCTCAAAAAAGTAAACGATGACACTAGTCTCAGGTTAGCATCTTTGCATTGACTTTGTATGTAATCTACTCAATTCTACACAAATAATTAAATTCGCTTTTGGTGTGCACACACCATAAGACCTGATGCACGGATCCAGTATACTGTTGCACATAGGACATAACCGATTGTGTTTATGTGAATACTCGGCAAGATGGACATTGTGACACTATTTTTGTGTGTGTATTTGACCGTTTAAGAAGTGCAAGAAGCCATGAAGAAGAAATTAATTTGGCATTCGCGAGCTGTTTGAGAGGCGGCTTTATGTGTGCGCACTTTGGATGTGAGCACTAGACGTGCCAATATTAGGTAATGCGATATATCACGATAATGAATATGCACGATATTGTTATCATGGGCACTTAAAAATACCGTAAATAATAATTTATTACCAATTATTATTTTTTTATAATGCATTTAAGAATACTTTCCCCATCAACCATATAAAATGCACAACACCGCAGTATTCTGCTTCAAAGGGACGCGCTCAGATGCAAACAAGCCAAACGTGCATGAGAAGCACATGACGGACAGCAGATGAAGCAGCAGAAATGCAGCGGTTACCCCGGAAACCCCGCAAACAAAGCAACTGCGCTAGTGAAGTTTTTAAAATGCTTCAAACAGCCATTAATTTTTTTGTAATCTCAATGTTGTTCATCACAGCACCAAATACTTAATACTTAAAGACTTAATAGGCTATTTCTTTTCAAACTTAAACATTTTTATATTTTAATCTGGACTACAACATGCCCTAATGATTAGAAATGTTCTGATTATTTGTTATTGTTCAGTAAAACTTTGAGACATATATGAGGCTTCATTAGTTAACATGTTAATTCATTATTACCAAACTGACAATGAAAAATACTTATAAAGCATTAATTATTCTTAGTTAATGTTAATTTATTAGTTACTGTTTAATAACATTACTAAAATCAAAAGAACTTATTTAATGGACCTGAGATAAAACTAACAATGATCAGTTGTATTTCTTAACTAACATTAACAAAAAATAATACTTTCTGTAACAAATGTAGCTATTGCTCAATCTTAGTGCGTTAAATAATGATCCTTATTGTAAAGTGTTTCCTGTTGTTCTTTATAGCCTAATTCTTTTGCAATTTAATCTGTTTGAAAATTTTACTTTATATATTTTTGGTGTATTGAATTATTGTATTTAAACATTCATAGTTCTTTTTGTTATTACAAAAAGAGTTCTCAAACCTGTTCTACTATGACAACACTTTTTTTTTGCAACTAATGAGAAAAAATTTAAAACTAGTGAAAAAAGCTATTTAATCGCTACATGAAAATTTGATACCGCCACATGCCTAGTGAGCACAGGAATGAAAATTATGCGCAACCCCTGCCAAAATTCAGACCAACCTGTCTTGTGATTTGCATTTTTATTATCAATTTGTGTGTTATTTGATCAGAGATTGATGGTATATATTAAATACTTTTTATTACCTAGCTGACCGCGGGGGCGATAAACAACTACAAAATGCATTTTAATAGAGCTGGCATGCAATTCAAAGGATCTGCTGGTGTGGCGGTGTCCTGTGGTCTCAGTCAGGGCCATGAGTTTGAGACCTGCAGAACTTCTAGTAGATGTAATGAAGTCTGCTTTGATATAGTACCTTCAATGCTCTTAGATGGCGATATCACTTCTTTATATCAGAAACAAACTTCTGCAGAAAAAGTTAGCTGCCATGAAAAATGTAATCTGTAATTGCATTACTCATCACAAATGTAGTGGAGATACTTAAGTACAGTAACTAATTACATTTACTCTAATACTTTACACCTCTGATGAGTAGTGAGGAAATTTAAGATGAGACGGGCGGAGTTACGGCGTGTAGAATTTTAATCTCTTCATCACAGCCAACACACACACACACACACAGCCTCCAGAACTTGTGCTTGTGATGGCATTGGTGTTTCTCCGATGGATCTTCAGGCTGCTGATGGTTCTGATCATCTCTCAGAGTCTGTGTGTGATGATCTACTACACACACGACACACACTCGTCCAGGTGAGCGCGTGCACTCAATACTTCACCTTTCTTGGTTTAGATCAAAGCCTTGCTCATATCCGTCTTTTCCTGGCTGATGTTTCTTGTGAACATTGAAATGTAATCTTTAATTTAAAAAGTCTAAGTCAAATAATAATTGAATGAAATGAGCATGTTTCTATTTTCCATGACTTTAATATAATAACAATTATCATCATTCGAGTTGTCATGTACATTTTTATTTAATGATTTAAGTATTTTAAATCACAACACTAAATTTTGAGAAGCCGGACAACTAAGTAGCCTATTTATCCTAGAGAGATGGTAAAAGTACAAATTTGCCTTTCTTAAAAATTTCACATTTAATTCAATGTGTTACTTGCCATTTCTTTGTCATTTTTGTTCAATTTAGCCTACAAGGAATTTGAGTGAAAATGTTTTCTATATTTCTTCAGTGAAATTGTTACTTCATACCCTGAACTCGGTATAGCTTTCTAAGCTGCTTTGAAGATGTATTTTGAAATGCTTTATACAAATAAATTTGCATTGACTGAAAGTTCACATATGTTCATGACAAATATGAAAATCCACCAACCACAAAGTCAATATTGACTGTCGCACACCTTTGGCATTTTAGACAAAACAAACTTATTCTGTGCTTCTATTTCTACAATCAACTCTTCAAATGACCTTCTGACATATTTAGGTGTGATTTAGGTGTCCTAACACTTCTTGGGACCGATGTACATCACATCCTTTTGTGTTAGTTTTTCTGTTAAGAAGAACTGGAGATGAACTTGATACTTTGCATTTCCAGTGTATTTCTAAGTAAACACGGATATTTGCCAACAGGAATGCTGTAGTTTACTTTTACAGCATTTACTGAACAGATGTTGAGCATTATTGCTGTAATTTACAGAATAAACTTTCCTTCAATTAGGAACTTGCTGTTAGTGTAAATCACCCTGCTGACCAGATGATTTAGTTTCCTTTGAGATGGATACTGATACACACCGATCAGGCATTACATTATGAGCACTGACAGGTGAAGTGAATAACACTTTATCTCTTCATCACGGCACCTGTTAGGCTAGTGGATGGATATATGCCTCGACGGGTCAAGGCTGTTTTGGGACCAACACAATATCGGGAATGTGGTCATAATGCCTGATCGGTGTATGTGTGTGTGAGATAAAGGCTCTGATTCAATGCACAAGAATATTTTCTTTTTCTTTCAGAAATGCAATGACAGAGATGCTTCAGCAGCTGCACTGCGCAAAACTCCGACGCGAGTTTTCTGTTATCAATCCGGCCAAAAGGTGCGTGAGAATGAAGATCAACCAGCGATCCAGACATTTCAGATCTTAGCCAATAGAGGGTATGCACGTGACGTCCCCGTCGACCGTTATGACTGCGGTCACGCCCACTGAGTGGCAAAAGATTGAGTGGCAGCATTGGTTTTCAGCCTGAATGCCGCGAAAAACACATCCAAAACGGGAAAGAGCTTTGCGATTGACTGTACAAATAGATCTTACACAAAATCTGAGGTATATTTTTACAGACTGCCGAAAGCTACAGGAAAAAAAGCAAATGGATCACTGAAATTCACAGAAACAGCAGAGAAACATGGATTTGCAGTTATCATTTTGTGTCAGAATATTGGGGTAAAATCATACCCTATATATTATATATTGTGTTGACAACTCATCAATTAAATATCTTATATTCTGCATTATTGGGTGTTTTTAAATAAACACTGACAAAAGTTTTAGGTCTGGACGATATGACGAAATATATAACATTGATATAAATGATCACTCCGATTTACACCTACCTATATTGTATTTATATAAAATATTCACAGGCAGATTTGCTTTATGTATTTCCCCGGCGTCGAAATCAGGCACATATAAATGTAAGGAAACTCAACTCCTGGCTGCATGCCAATATCCATGGATTAGCTTTATTTGACATGTCATGGTTTATTTGACATGTCATAAGGAACACTTTCGAGCCCAACCTTTAGTGTAATCGTTTGTTTTACTCGCGTTTTCGCAGTTTCCCCTATTAAATCCAGTCATGAAGCAGGTTCTTTTGCCACTCAGTCCAGCTGAGGGAGCGCGCTCGATTCTGTACAATAAAAATGAGAACAAGGCTGTCAAGCTCCAGAAATATAAAAAACGCTTTTAAATGACCATAAAAGCTTCATGACCGCATCATATGTGCAATATCCGACCTTTGATTATGAACGTGTTTGATTGTCCAACACCCAGCAGATGTTGTTCACGAAAACTATTTTATAGCTTTACATTTTGTGAGAAAAGAAATCATAAAAGTAGTTTTAAAAAAATAATAATAAAGAAATGCATTTGTATAGAGCTTTTCACAATACACAATCTGCTCAAATGAGTCTGAATCTTGCTACATTGGCATTCTAATCTAAAATCTGATTATTGGTTTTCCTCAAATGTATTGAAGCTTTATTGTTCTAGTTCTTTATCTTTACTGTTCCTACTGATGCTGTGCGATGCGAGAATTTGTTCGTCATCAAACATTTGCTAAACAGGTTTTAATCTTTATTATATTTGCATAAAATGTCTAATGTTTATTATTAACTGTGTACTTCGCTCTGTGCCGTCACAGACATGCAATTCACCTAATCTATAGATCTATAGGCTTAGTCTATAGTTGTCAAATATTACACGACACACGAACACCCAATACAAACACATGTGCGTGACTCACATGTTGCATCATGTTGCTATTCGAGGGAGAATCTCTGCACAGAGGGGACCAGGGGAAACATATAATACTGCCATATAAGGGTATTTTAGGGTAAAAAAAGAGAAATCTTTCTATCATCTGTAACCACTAGATGGCTGTTTAGCCCTATCAAGCGTGCTGCATAAAGGCACGATATTCTTCGAAGAACGAACTGTGACGTTATTTCGAACAAAACAGGCCAAAACTAGGGTTTTTTTTGCAAAGAAACGGATTGCCAAAGCGAACTCACAGGAAAAGTCATAGACTTAGCCAAACTAAACAATTCACACTCCAAATATGGTTTCTGTCTTATGTAGTTTTATCACGCTGATGTAAGTTCAAGTGTTCTTTCTTTAAAATAGGTTTGGTTTTAGTTAGTTATTTAAAGGGGCTCTATGTAAGATTTTTACTTTAATAAAGCATAAAATGTTTGCAGATATTTAGGAAACATGCTAAGTTCACCTACTTGTTTCTCAGAAAGACAATGCTACAGCCAGATATTCTACTTTGAAAATATGCGTTCCGTGTCGGAATGTCTGTCTTTGTTTTGGTCTGTGCGAAACGTGTGCTGTCAGTTTATCCAATAGTATTTCGACATCACAGGTTGCCAGTTGGCGGAAAACACCGCGAATTGCAGCTATGGAAACTAGCAAACAAACTGGTCAGAGAATCGCAGATTCATTCTACCTGACCTAAAAAGCCTCTGAATCCATCTAAAGATCTCTATGAACAACAGCATATTAAAACAGATAAATCTACTCATCAACTTACAGTTTGTAAGTCTCCTCAGCTTTCATTGTGAATTGCGTTCCCTATTGTTGCTGGCAACCCGCGTCTTTGAACGAGGGGGCGGGCCAAACAATATTTTGAATTTGGACTGCAGTACCTATTTTGAACATAGAGGCCCTTTAATGCTATAAAAACGGGGGTGTGACATCCTGATTGACAGCTGAGATTAACAGCTTCTCTGAGTGAAGTAATCAATGAAGTATCAACAAAATTTTTAGAAATAGATTAATTACTGATCATGTGGGCTCCACGGTTGCGTTAGTCCACTGCTGCACCTGAAGGAGGGTTAATAATGACAGAATTTTTTACAAACATCTCATGTGTTTCTTTCTACAGTCTAGACATGAAGAGTGTTACCCAGAAACTCTCAGATTTCTTAAACTGCCCTTACAAACCGAATAGGACTGAACAGGACATAAACAGGTGTGTAATTTATTCTCCATTCCAGTCAAGTCATACTTTATTTCCTGGTTAACAGGTTATTAAAGGGTTAGTTCACTCAAAAATGAAAATTCTGTCATTAATTACTCACCCTCATGTCGTTCCACACCTGTAAGACCTTCGTTCATCTTCAGAACACAAATTAAGATATTTTTCATAAAATCCGATGGCTCAGTGAAGATAATTAACACTTTCAGTGCTCAGAAAGCTACTAAAGACATATTTAAATCAGTTCATGTGAGTACAGTGGTTCAACCTTAATATTATAAAGCGACGAGAATACTTTTTGTGCGGCAAAAAACAAAATAGCGACTTTATTCAACAATATCTAGTGATGGGAGATTTCAAAACACTGCTTCATGAAGCTTTACGAAGCTTTTGTTTCGAATCAGTAGTTCGGAGCGCCAAAGTCACGTGAACTATTGAAGTTTCAAAACACTTATGATGTAACGAAGCCTTGTTTACCGAAATCACGTGACTTTGGCGCTCTGAACCACTGATTTGAAACAAAAGCTTCGTAAAGCTTCATGAAGCAGTGTTTTGAAATCTCCCATCACTAGATATTGTTGAATAAAGTCGTTATTTTGTTTATTGGCGCACAAAAATTATTATAATATTAAGGTTGAACCACTGTACTCACATGAACTGCTTTAAACATGTCTTTAGTAGCTTTCTGGGCATTGAAAGTGTTAATTATCTTGCAGGCCTCACTGAGCCATCGGATTTTATGAAAAACATCTTAATTTGTGTTCTGAAGATGAACAAAGGTCTTACGGGTGTGGAACGACATGAGGTTGAGTAATTAATGACATTATTTTCATTTTTGGGTGAACTAACCCTTTAAAATTTTATTTTTATTATTTTTGAAGTGTGTAACTTTGCTTGCAGTAGCTACTCGAGGACACTCACTCCGTGTACTACCATTTGAGAACTAGTAGATAGCTTCTGCTTATTAACTGGACGTTCCTCTTTAGCTCATAATGTTTAACCGCTTCTATACGTCACTGAAGTTCTGAGTGTCTAAAGAGTAGAGTATATAAGGAGTAACCACAGAATGACTAATGTCATCATTCTAGTCATGATAAGAGGTAAACTGATAAACTCTCTCTCTTTGTGTGTGTGTTCATGACAGAATCAAGCTGCAGTTTTGTTGTAACGCCACAGGATCATTCATCCTCACCAAACGCAACACAGCCGTCAATCAAACCATCGAATATGAAACCAGCTCAGCAAGCACATACAAAATAAATGCAGCACTTCACAGTATGCTGCCCGAGGTGTGTGTGTGTGTGTGTGTGTGCCAAATGTTCTCACTTAAATAATGAAATATTATGACAACTGGCTTGCAATGCCAATGTCCTCAGTAATATAGTGAAACAAATGTGTGTGTGTGCAGGACTTTCCCTGGTCCGGTCGGCGTCTGGATCAGTGTGCTGTGGTCGGCAGTGGTGGGATTTTGAAAAACAGCAGCTGTGGACGTGAGATTGACAGCGCAGACTTCGTCATACGGTAAACACAACAATGTTCTCAACCAAAGTGATTTACAGGTCCTTCTCAAAAAATTAGCATATTGTGATAAAGTTCATTATTTTCCATAATGTAATGATAAAAATTAAACTTTCATATATTTTAGATTCATTGCACACCAACTGAAATATTTCAGGTCTTTTATTGTTTTAATACTGATGATTTTGGCATACAGCTCATGAAAACCCAAAATTCCTATCTCAAAAAATTAGCATATTTCATCCGACCAATAAAAGAAAAGTGTTTTTAATACAAAAAAAGTCAACCTTGGCATGGCACCCCAGACCATCACTGACTGTGGGAACTTGACACTGGACTTCAGGCATTTTGGCATTTCCTTCTCCCCAGTCTTCCTCCAGACTCTGGCACCTTGATTTCCGAATGACTTTGGACCACTGAGCAACAGTCCAGTGCTGCTTCTCTGTAGCCCAGGTCAGGCGCTTCTGCCGCTGTTTCTGGTTCAAAAGTGGCTTGACCTGGGGAATGCGGCACCTGTAGCCCATTTCCTGCACACGCCTGTGCACGGTGGCTCTGGATGTTTCTACTCCAGACTCAGTCCACTGCTTCCGCAGGTCCCCCAAGGTCTGGAATCGGTCCTTCTCCACAATCTTCCTCAGGGTCCGGTCACCTCTTCTCGTTGTGCAGCGTTTTTTGCCACACTTTTTCCTTCCCACAGACTTGATACAGCACTCTGGGAACAGCCTATTCGTTCAGAAATTTCTTTGTGTGTCTTACCCTCTTGCTTGAGGGTGTCAATGATGGCCTTCTGGACAGCAGTCAGGTCGGCAGTCTTACCCATGATTGCGGTTTTGAGT
>RJVU01054669.1:669208-686228 GCA_003731715.1 Anabarilius grahami
GGGAAAAAGGAAAAATCACAGTATACTCACTACAGACCACTCAAATTCCCGCCCTGTACAATATATACAAAAAGAACAAAAGTCAGGAAGTTTGAGAGGGGAGGAGTTGGGTGTGTGTGTGTGTGTGTGTGTCGCCTTTAACCACTCAATCTCACACTCGGACACTAGTGCACGTGTGATGGAATCGGTGTTTCTCCAGTGGATCGTCAGGCTGCTGATGGTCCTGATCCTCTTTCAGGGTGTGTGTGTGGTGTTTTACTACACACCCAACACACACTCGTCCAGGTGAACATTTTTATTTCATTATTAATTGTAATTCAAAAATCGCTATTTAAATGAAATTAAATCGGTGATTGGCACTCTTTCCAAGTCATCTCAAGGACAAAAAGTGTCCCAGTCGCCCTGGATTCACCCTATAATAACTAATAAAGTCTTATACTAGTTTATAAGTGTTATTAAATAAGGTTTTTTTTAAGAAATGCTTGCTGTCATGAAGTTGTTCAATTGGTTCAAGAGACCCAATTCTGATTTTTTCCCTCCCATATGTCTCACAGATCGGATATGAGTCACGATCGTGTAAGCAAGGAAAAAAAGCGCATTGGTTCCGATATTCACAGATCGGTTTCAGGCCTCATTCATATGTGGAAATAAATCAGATATGAATCGGATACGTGCGTTGCGCGGTTGAGACAGATCGGATATTTACCTGTAAATGCGACTCCTGCGCCATTGAAAAGTGTTTTTTTTTTTTGCAGACATACCTATAGCAAACGGAACATCCCTAGATGACTGGCAGAGTATTCATTTCATTTGTTTGTGTTAAATAAAAGGCGATCTGACGTTGAAATGTGTTCTTGAAATCACGCTGAATGCGCGTTGCCGCTGTTGTCAGTGAGACGGATCGTGAACAGACGCGCGCTCCATTGAAACCACAAAGTAAAAAGCACACTTGCCCTTGATATACAATCACTGGTGAACGCATTTGTTTTTAATGACTAAAAAAACCTAGTATAGGACAGTGGTTTCGAACCCAGAAGCTGTGATGTAAATCAGAACTGCATACGTAACCTATGCTGCAATCATTTGTATTATTTTGATGTAGGATTGCATTAAAAGGGTTTCTATATGAATTCCGTGTCAATAAATTAAAATAAATGTAAGCACGTCGTCCAAAAAAAAAAAAAAAAAAAATCGGATATGGTCAAAAGATCGAATCTGTGCATTAAGAATTGCACTGTAAATGCAGGCAAAGAAACACACGTGTATTGGTATTTAAATGTCATTTTTAGGTTGAAACATCATTGTAATTTTAATCAGAATAGAAATGTTTTCGATTTGTTATGCTGGAGAAGTTGTTCAGAAGTGGATCAAGAGATAAGATTGTTTAGTTTGTTCAGGTGTTTCACTCTCGAGCTGCTCTTCAAATGAATCTTTCGATTTACTGCTGTGGAAATATGAGGTTTAAACATTTGCTGCGTTTCTGCACAAATAATTCCACAAGTTTGTGCTAATACGCGATACACATTGTTCACAATGTCTATGTTTATAATATCTTAATATTTTCGTGTCTTATAGTCGCAGAGTTGGATTAGCTATCTATCTTTTTGTGACGATTAAAATGAGATTCTTGTGTTTATTTTTTATTAAATCGTAATTTATCTTGTGGAAGTTTCCAGATGGAATAAAGATTGTTGGCACGAAACGGAAGTTGCGAAGTGTTTTTTTTGGCGTGTATCCGAGTGAAATGGCATTTGGAACAGCTAGATGTTCACTTGCGGTTTATTTTACAGTGAGCATCATTGAGCTTCAGTGAGATAGTTTTGCTGTAATTCACACAAGGACTTGTTCCTGAATCAACAAATCATCGGAATTCACGGGAGGTTTAGGGTTATTGGTTATTGGTCATTGACATGTAATGTTTACCCTCGAGAACAATGTTGTACATCCTGTTTTTCAAGAGCTGCTCCACCCTTAAAAAAAGACCCAAATAGGAACAAACGGGTTCTGTAGTTTTAAAACAATGCAATGCAATACAATGGTGATTGAGAGACAAACAAATAAACCTTCCTCAAAAGCCTGATGATCATATTTGATGCTCATTATTGTTCTTTAAAAAACGACGATGGATAATCAATCATTACAATATATTCTAACGTTTACGTAATAAAAATCAGTAAAGATTTCACAGCAAAAAGTGTGATCGAAGCAAGCTGAAGGTCCAAAAATCACAATAAGCTTTGTTACTTTTGAAACAAAGTCTAGACTTTCGAATTATGTCGATTTTTACCACGAAATTTAAACAATAAATGTCGTTTTGGCGATCTTTAATGTGTGGTGACAGATAGTGCCTCAGTTTTGTAGGTGAACCGATCGTCACTAATTGGCGCGAAATAAACAGGAATCATCAGGACTGTTGAAAGATACAGAACAACTTTACTGAAATTAATCATGTCTCATTTAATCGCTCAGACAGTGATTCAACCGCAGAAAGACGTCAGTAAAACAGCTTTAGGGCAATTCCACCGAATGGGTGACATTTTCTTGTTGAAACTCTTCAAAATTAAATTTTATTTATCTTTCTTCAACACTGAATCTAATACTACATATATTTAACTATTCAAAATGTGTATTGGTCAATCTCAGGCAACTTTATTTAATTTTTTACAAGGTTTCAAAGCAGAAGATGCATGTTTTCTCAGTCCTGTTACCAAAACTCATGTGCCATTTAAAAAGCATGTTACTTAATTCCTTTGTATTTACCTCAAGAAAGTGTTTATTTTGAAGGAATGGCGGGTTATTTGTTCAAATAATTGATATTTGTGACAAAAAATATCACTTTATATTAAGACAAGGTGTATTTTAATTTAAAATAAGAAGCCTCAAGTATATCAGTTTTTTAATAATTTAATTTATTTAACAATTGTATAAATGATGGACCAAACAAAACTGATAAAAACAGATGGTTAACATTATTTTTGTAGAAAAATAAATAAATTTAGTAACAGGAATGAGCACTGGGTAACAGGAATGAGTGTCCATATGTGTGTGTGTGTGTGAGAAAGAGAGTGTGTATATGGCCGTGTGTGAGCGAGATTTCTGTGCTGAAGGGATGTTCTGTGTGCTAGTAGGACTTCACAGTGAAGGAGGTGGAAAGAGAAAGAAGGAGAGAGAGAGGAAAAGAGAGAGGGAGAGGGAGGGAAGAAAAGACAAAAAAGAGAGGGTTGCGGGTGTGTTTCACTTCTTCACTTGCAGCAAGCCATGGGTGTGTGTTACTGGCAACTACATAGTATAAGTTCTCCCCATCTTCTACAAAAGATAAGAAAGTAAAAGACAAAAATATTAAGTCACTTCGTGGTGGACAGGCTCCCTGCAAATATAGCATTCACACTGTAAAAATAATCCTAAAAGTCTACAATTTAAGTCATTTCAACTGTAAAACTCATGATACAGGTGAATAGTATTATATCAACTAATGTTCACACTATTAAATCAACAAAACAGAGGACTCTACTCACTCCTGTTACTTTTCATATGAGTAACAGGACTGAAAGTAACAGGATTGAGTTTTTAAGCAAAACATGATCAAATACATGACATATGGCCACATGGAGTACATGCCTAAAGTTAATATTTTTAAAATAAACAAATAACATCTAAGAAATAATTTAGGTAACAGGAGAGTATGAGATTGACCTTCTCAGTCACAGTTACAATTTCATTTAATATACAGAAATTAAAATGAGAGGACTTACTTTTGGTCTTCTCATGGCCTGCATAAGATCCAGATGATGCAACTTCCTGTTGAAAATGTGTCTTGTGGAATGTTCCAAGTTTTTTAGAGGGGGAAATGTGTGAGGGTAACAGGGCTGAGTGAAAACGACTAAAATGTGTATTTGATATAACATATTGTGGATTTCTTATGAAATTTCTTTTTGTTTAGCATAGATGGTATATGGAGTAACACAACAATGCAAAAATAATAAGATTTCTGAAAGATTTTAATGATTATATTTCATGCTAAAGTTTAGGTTTAGATAGCGGGGACATGTAACAAATGCTATTTTTTTAGTATTCTCAGTAGTGTTTAATAATGTTTTAAATTATATATTTTAAATTTGCAGTGAGAGTAATGTTCAGGACATTTTGCTTAATAATTAAATGTATTTTAGAGTTAATTTTCATGCATATTTATACATACAATGTCCTGGGGACATAAACGGCACCCATTCGGTGGAATTAAATAATTTACCTTGGAAAAGGTCAAATCGCTGTAGCGCCTCAGTTCTGTAAGTGAACGGATCGTTTCTTCACTAATTGGCACGAAATAAACAGGAATCATCAGGACTGTTGAAAGATACAGAACAACTTTACTGAAATTAATCATGTCTCATGTAATCGCTCAGACAGTGATTCAACCGCAGAAAGACGTCAATAAAACAGCTTTAATTCACCTCAGAAAAGCCATTCAGTGACCATAAACTAATTACTAGTAATATCTTTATTATTTAATGTGTTTGAATAAATCTGTCATGTAAAGATATTACAGCCATCGTTTAAACGTTTAGGCCTTTTTCACAAACAAATTGGAGCAGAAACACAACTCTATTATTAAAACTTGATTTAAATGTTTCTACAACTCTGCTGATTATTACATAAATTTGATTAATAAATTGATTGTCGGAAAAACAATGGTTTTTGGTTAAATTTGCCTATAGGCTACAATTTTAATTTCTGTTTTGTTGTGTCGGTTAAAATACAAAGTGTCTAATATTAATATAATTATACAAATATATAAAAAAAACAATTTTAAATAGTTTTCATTAAAAAAGTTTGTAGTTATGCTTAAGATGATGAGTCAACTATTCTGGACATTACATAAACTTTATTCATTGCTATTGCTAGCCTATAAAAACAATTAAAAAAAATTATATACATAGCATGTATCAAAATCATACATTATCTTATGTTATATCAAATGCCTCAATACAATGCTGGCATGCAAAATCAGAGCAATTACTGTATGTAAATGGAGAGACGGAATCATAGTGTTGCAGCAAGTGGACAATAAATTTTCATAGGCTACATGACATCACTGCTGGTGGGAGGGGCCAACTCGTGTTTTGCGGGTGTCCTTGCACATGCACAATGTTGCCAATTGCTTTCAGTTGAAAGTACTTAAAGTCAGCATGAAATCAAAATTGACCCTATTTATTTTGTTAGTGGATATTACTAGTCTTGTGGTGAACAATTAATCCGTGCAAGTTAAAACACAGAAAAAAGTTGTTTGTCGCAGTAATCTTTAATCAAAATCTGAAAAGTTATTCCGGTCTGGAATGGCGTTCCTTCTCTGATGACGTCAGTTTGACGGCTTGGGTTGAAAACGCGTAAACCACTCCTCTGCAACCGTTCGTCTGCTATGAGCGAGAGGTGGAGAGGAGGAGCGCTAAAGTAGAACTCTGCCCTCTATTCAATATTCCGTTTCACTTGGAAACACGTCACAACACTGGAGGAAAGTCGATTGCAACTTCCGGTTCACGGGGACTTTAAAACTGGTCGCTAAATGTCGCTAGATGACATCATACTGGCGAGTCCACTGATCTATATTAATATATAGATCAGTGGGAGAGTCACGGAATCTAGATAAGGTTTGTCCAAGAGGTTGCTAGATTTGTCGCTAGGCCTTTGAAAAAATATCAAAAGGGGTGAGGAAGTCGCTAAATCTAGTGACAAAATCGCTAAATTGGCAGCACTGTCCTCGTGCGGTACGCCAACTGCTTTTACTTGCTAAACAAAGTCTAAACAATCAGCTGATGACAGAAGGCGTTTCTGACATTAATTTCTTACATGCTTTCTTATTTTATTGTCATATTCAACAAATGAGACAGATGCCTGTGTTCGTATTGTCATGTGTAGTGCAGTTGGTAAAGTAATGAAATAAATAAACAAAATGTTATTTATTTGTTTGCTTTTTTGGTGTACATACTGTAACTGCATATTTGCGAGGGTATGTTAATGTATGTAAAAAAATCATATTAAGTCCATTTAAAGTGAAAATACACTGGTTTAATATAATATAGTTAAGTTTGATTTTAAGGAAAACATAATTGTAATAATTCAGAAAGAAACAATTTGTTTACATCTAACAAACATGATTACATACAGCTGCATTAATGTCATAATTTCACCGCTATCTTACGACCAATTCGTACGTATTTTTTGAGGTGGTTAATTTGTACGAATTTGTATGACCTCACTCGTACGAATTCACACGATTTGTCTAAACCCCAGTGATGGGTAGGTTTAGGGGCGGGGTTAGTGGTAGGCCACTCGGGCGAATTCATACGAATTTGGCAACTTGTAAAATACTTACCATTGAGCAAAAAACATACGAATTTGTACGAGTAAGGTCATATGAATTAGCCACCTCGTAAAATAGTTATGATTTAGCAAAAATGTACGAATTCGTACGTTTTTTGCTAAATCGTAAGTGGAATTTTGAGGTGGAAACGTACGAATTGCCGTGAGACGGGTTGAATAATTAATGTGGAAGTTTGCCATGTGATTCAAATGCGTTCAATTATAGAGGCTTTATAAATTCACATATCAAATATGATACAGTAAGCTTTATAAGGTTGTTTTTCTTTCAGAGATGGGATGACAGACACGCTACAGCAGCTGCACTGCGCAAAACTCAGACGCAAGTTTTCCGTCATCAAACCAGCCAAAAGGTGCGTGAAAATGAGGATCAACCAGTGTTAGGTTATATTTCAAAGGACTGACCATGTGATTTCTGAAAAACACTGTTGATATTTGAAATCGACACCCAAGCAAATTATCCACTTTGTTTTTTCTCCCATTTTCTGAGCCAAGACTATTGTACAAACACAATATTTGTTTTCAGCACACACACAGAACAGACATCTAATATTCACAAAGTAGTTTTAGGTGTTGATATAAATTTTCAACAGCGTTTCTCAGATAAAGCAGAATAAATGCTTTTGTTTCCCTCTCAGTATAGAACTCAAGAGTTTCACGCAGGAGCTGTCAGATTTCATGAACTGCCCGTACAAATCAAACCAAACTGAGCGTGAGCTAAACAGGTGTGTCTTTAACGTCTTTACATTCACGCTTATGCATTTGACAGGCACTTTGGCACTTACATTTTTTCTCGAGTTGATGAATGCCTGAGGATTGTACTGATGGTCTTGGTGCAATAATCTTCTATTTGAGCAACAGGAACAACTTGTATGTTCAGTTGCACGTTCCTTTAGGGTCTTTATTGTATGTCCATGAGAAGAGAAGTTGTTGAGCAAGTCCCATTGTCATGTGAAACCTAGAGATCTATGCTTTGTTCTGACTGTGTGTTTGTGATGTTACATGTCAGTGATGCAGATTGAGTATTTTACGTCAGATCCTCAAACTCTTCTCTCTCTCTCTCTCTCTGTTTATGACAGAATCAGGCTGCAGTTTTGTTGTAACGCCACAGAATCATTCATCGTCACCAAGCGCAACACAGCCGTCAATCAAACCATCCCATATGAAACAAGCACAACAAAAACATACAAGATGACTGCAGAACTTCACAGTATGCTGCCTGAGGTGTGTGTGGTTCTGGTAAACCCAACATGAGGTCAAAATATGATGGCAAAGTATTGTCAACAGCTTATAAATCATGTTTGTTTTTAAATGTAAAAATGTAGAAAGTTTTCTGTGATGGGTAGGTTTAGGGGTATGGTTAGAGAGAGAATATACAGTTTGTACAGTATAAAAATCTTCATGTCTATGGAATGTCCTCATAATGATATACGTGTGTGTGTGTGTGTGTGTGTGTGCAGGACATCCCCTGGTCCGGTCAGCGTCTGGATCGGTGTGCTGTTGTCGGCAGTGGTGGGATTTTGAAAAACAGCAGCTGTGGACGTGAGATTGACAGCGCAGACTTCGTCATACGGTAAACACATCCCATCATTCCTTGCTCCCTCACTGACCACAACACATCCGTCAGGATTCATCCATCCTTCCTGTTAATATGATGTTTTCTCTCTTTCAGGTTTAATTTGGCAGCGGTTAATGACAGTGATGTTGGGATGAAGACGGATCTGATAACAGTCAACCCCAGCCAGATTCGGTCAGTGTTTTTCTTTTTAAGGATGGGCAGTATATGGAGAAAGTAGAAACTATTATTGTGTATTTCTGGTCTAATGCCAGCAATAGAGTTTGCTGTAACTGTTCATGGCTATTTCTGCTCATTTGTAAGCATTTGAAACAAGTATGTTAATAGTTCTGTTCACTATGTGTAGATAAATAGCATTGTGTAAACTAGTTTCATGATATTGCAGTTTAATCTTATCACATTAAAGGGTTAGTTCACCAAAAAATTACAATTTTGTCATTTACTCACCCTCATGTTGTTCCAAACCCGTAAGACTTTTGTTCATTTTTTTGAAACATGAATTAATTTTTAATGAAATCTGGGAGATTTCTGTCCCTCTGTTGACAGTCTACGCAAAGTTCATAAAGAGATCATAAAACTAATCCATATGAATTGAGTGGTTTAGTCCAGATTTTCTGAAGAGACTTGATTGCTTTGTATGATCAAAAGATTTAATTTAGGCTTTTATTCACATATAATCATTCTTTAACACACACATCAGATATGGCAAATGGAAGCTCAAGCATGAGAACCAATGAGGTTCATCCTCACGTGTTACGGACTAAACCAATCAAAGCATATGGATTAGTTTTACATTCTCTTAATGAACTTTTTGACGCGTCAAAGCGGTAGTTGCGTGGACTGTCAATAGAGGGACAGAAATCTTTCAGATCTCCATATTTCATATTTTTATTTTATTCTTTTTTTTAATATAATTCATTACTATTGGTCACCCTTTACTTCTGTTTGTGGGTTTTGCAAATGTTTAACCAATGAAAATTCATACTGTAGTGAGTATGTTTAATATACGTTTTTTTCCAACACACTGACAATATACTATCACAGATACAAGCGATCACAGATGCAATCTTTTTTTCTGAACGTGCTAAGATATGCTGTCAATTTTATAAACTTTTGTAATCACAATGAAAGCATTCAAACTGCAATAGCCTATTTAACATATAACCGCAAAGCATCCAATGTGTAAACAATATGATTTACACACTAAATCCAGCATAAACTATGGCACAACCTGTACATTTTTAAATCAAAACATGCTCAAGACAGACGTCACTACCTGAACATCACAGCAATTGGCTGCCGCCTTGTGTTTTTTGCTTGATATTTGCATAAAAGTCGAGAACTGCAACCTTTTGACACACCTGAGCTGCTCTCAATGGCTGCGTCTGAAAGCTTAAAAATGCTTTTCAAGGTAGCAAGGCATCAATAAAAAAAGACAAAAAAAGGCATCTGAAAGTTGCGGTTGGTGGCCAGTTTGTGTGCAAATGCACGATTTTGACCAATGTTTTCCACTTGGTGTAATTTCTAGCAAGAAATTAACCTACTATTGTAGTATTAGTATTATTAGTAATATAGTATTATAGTAATATTTGCTTAGTTATCACCTAAGCTCCATTTTGCTGTAAATCATTAAGCTGCTGCATGCGAAATGCGGCTGGAGGGCAGGGACTGATTTTTCTATATAGGAATCCTATCAAAAACTCAAAATTCGTATGTTTTGAGTAAGAAAAATTTCTTATATTCGATCCATTTCTTTGTTGGATGGGTGTAACGTTAAATGTAAGTGTAGTTTTAATGTTGTCTTTTTATTCACTTTCCCATATGACCACGGAGGAGAATCGGAGGGGCATTCAGAGGACAGACACCGACATACTTTTTTTGTATTTATTTCAACAAATGAGAACCAAAATCAAACCAGAAGCTCACGAACAGTTTTGAAGTGGCTGTGTGCAGGTTATACTCATTCACAAGCCGAGTGAGAGTCATACTCGCAAATGTAATGTTAATTATTACACCAAAACAAAATACAAAACTTTCAAAAACACTCAGCAATGTGATTATTTTATTGAGTGATAGGGAGTGGGTTCAGTCAGTGACATTACATTGCTATACGTCGTCTTACCGTCACCTCCTCAGCCTGCTTCCCTTAGTGTGTTTTTACACGTAGAAAAGGCGAAAATTGCCTATTACACAGTCCAGTTTTTTCCCTGAATGATGATGTGAGCTCCTGTTGCAATTCTCGATTCAGAAAATCAAAATACTGCCCTAACTTCATTAGCAGGAAGGCAGCGCGATATAAACAAACCCAGACTAGAACTGAACGCGGCGTGACGGCAGCTTTATTCTCTATATCAGTGGTTCCCAAACTTTTTAGCGTGGAGTACCCCTTGAAGGGATTACCATCCTTCTGCGTACCCCCTCTCTTCCACTTCGACTGCAGTCACACCTTTACCATTAAGGGACAATATTTGCCCCCTAAATTGATTTTCCACTGCATATTTTTACCTTTATGAATAACTTTATAAAATAAATAATGTTTTAAATAAAAAATGTTCAATAGAGAAATATGCAATGATGGTAAAACTAAGTAAAACTTTTAAATATTACACTAAAACCGCCAGTAGGTGGCAGCAAGTCACTGTTTTATTGAGTGAGTCATCGAGTCATTCATTCAGTAACAATGCAAGTGGCTGTGAATGAATCATTGAATCATTCACTCTCACGATTCGTTCAAAGCCGCAGAATTGTTCGCGAAACACAGACGTGTGTTGTATTTCTGCTGTGGTTTTCGTTAGAACTATTATTTCATTGCAAAATAGAGTAAATACTGACAGTACTGTGTTTAAAATGTTCATTTAATTTTTTTGACCTGTTGTATAATAATGTCACGTTTGCAGTCATGTGGATATTTGGGAACAATTGCATTCTTGCTCGTTATCATCATTAAATACAAGAACTCACACAAGTTATGTTTTTGTATCGGAGAAAGTTTGAGTCTTAAATCGAAATTAATCCATTATCTGTGTCTATATTTGTTCTGCATGCGAGTAAGTGCTAAATCCTCACTTTAATAAAGGTGCACTGTCGAAAACGACAGTAATTTAGCGCGACTGCACGCAATCTATCATATGCATGCTGCTTGTGTGGATACAGTCATTTTTGACTGCAAATGATGAGGTAATTTGATTAAATGTACTGGATTTACAACATTTTGGCAGTTAGTAATACATGCTCGATTTTAATATTATTTTAAGTTAGAATTAAATGAACTACTCAGCATTCGCGCACCCCCTTTTGTCACCTAACGTACCCCCAGGGGTACGCGTACCCCAGTTTGGGAACCACTGCTCTATATCAATCAAGTCTTTCAATTCAGTGGAAAAGTCGCTCCTCTTCATAAAATAAGGATTTTCTGTTTATACCTTTCTAAACCAGCACAGAAAGGACTTTTCTCCATCTCTTCCATTCTAATTTTCACTGCTTGCCCTCCACCGGAATTTCGCGCGTCACCAGAACCACGTGATTGCAAACAACCTATTGAGAGCCATTGGGGCAGATTTCAGGCTGCCCAACTTTTCACGTCAGGGGAAGTCCTCTACAACTTGTAATATTGTAAAACAACATGCTGAGGCAATAAACACTACATTAAGGCAATTCCTAAGATAGCATTCTATTCATGTGTTGTGCTAATCAACATTAGAGCGCCACCCTCAGGCTGAATAAAGGAAGGACATTAAGCCTCTGCCAAAAGTACGTCTGCATGTGTTCAGGGATTATTAGAATATAAAGCTTACAAAATGTTTAACATAATCTAGCGCTGAGATGGTCACGCTACTGATAATAACATACAGCAAAACATGAATGAAAGCATTTCTAACGTTCCGTTCTGAGCATCATTATAAACAGATATGCTATTGTAACAAGGGTCACCTTTACATAAACATCAACACGACTCAGGTTCATTTAAAGAAGTCCCCAAGGTTTATTGATGGCTTTACAAAGTTATGTAGGACACCCTATACATGGAGGTAACCAAGCCAGAGTTGAGCATCAAACCACACAAAAAAAAAAAANGCATCAAACCACACAAAAATAAAAGAGAGAAAAATCACAAAAAAACCTATACATAAATTCATAAAAAGAAACCTTGTGATTCACACAATTGATCAAAGTGAATTACATGCAAAAATAGCTCAACTCTGCTCCAACACTCGACTAATGTCCTTATAAAGGAAACAAACAATGGGGGAAACAAACAAATTACAAAAAGGAAACAAAAATGAAACTAGTCCGCCCAAAGGGCCATAACCACATCTTCCAGCCCAATTACCAATTTAAATACCTGGGTGGACTAGACAATATACCCAAACCAACACATTCAAAACCAAAAAATAAACTCATATACAACAAGAGCAACAATTGGGCTCCATAGAGCTGAAACACACATAAAAATACCTTTATTATTTATATCAAAACAAACACAACTTATTAAAATGTTTTAGTGCTTCATACAATCTCATACCTATGTCAAAGATCCAAAAGACAGCACTTGCAAACGAACCAATGGGCTCCATAGAGCTGAAATACATGCATTAAAACACCTTTATTATACTTCCTAAAAAAACAAACACCACATATTAAAACACTTTAAAGAATTCAATAGACTCCTACCCATCTCCGAGATCCCAGAAAATCCACACGCGAACCTCTCGCAAACAAACAGTAAGAGTGTCGACCTATTTCCGCCGGCTGGAAACAAACGCACCTACCGTTCTCGTTCCTACCGCCAATCTTTATACATAGCTAACCACACCCCTAAATTCGTAACTTTACTCCCTCACTGTCACCTGCCACACTATGCTAACATAACATTTGCTAGCAGACATTTCAGATGATTAGCCATACCAAATAATCACAGAGGCATAAATATTAACAAGTACTTGAAGTAGACTGTAGGTAATGTTACTTACCCAGATAGCACACGTACGTCTGCAAGACGTCTGTTAAAGATCACTTCATCTGGAAAGCATCTGCTGTTTACAAACATCTGATAGACGTCTTTAAGATGTCAGTTTTACACACATTCTAAATCATCTTAAAGACATCTTCTAAACGTCTATTTGACATCTGACAGGAAACGTCCTACAGACGTATTGCAGATGAGCAAACACTCTAAAAAATACATCTTCCAGACGTAAACACACACATCAAATAGACGTCTCAGAGATGTACGTGTGCTATCAGGGAAACCAATCTGTTGTGGTTGAGTTTTTATGATTTTGGCTAACTGACGAGAAACAGAGTAACTCAACCGCCACCAGTATAAAGTTTTAGCGGTTTTCTAAAGATGTAACCTTTACACGTACTTTATTGTCATACATTTTTATAAAAGCCAACGTAAAAGTGTATCACCTCAGAAAAACGAACTCTGTCAGATGCAGTTGAAGTATAAAGAGCCTGGGAAAAAAACGCTTATCTGCTGTTAGATAAAATTTTGTCAGGCCATATTTTAATTTTATTATTCTAATGTTATTTTCATAAATTGTTATGAAATTTAAAAAAAAGAATCACCTCAGAAAAATGCACTTTCCTGACCTGTCAGACGTTTCGGTGGAGGCGCTCTCATAGGCTATTATTTAAAGAGCATCGTCCATATATCTTGGTGAATAATCAGTTTTATCTTAAATGAGATTTTAATTTTGTGACCGACGTTTTAATTACACATTTTAAATAGTAAATTCTGGTAATCGGAACATTAAAAGAATTATAATTTGATGGTAATGAAATTCTGGACCTATGTTGCAGTTATGTCGTGAAATTACCAAAGTATTTCGAATATATTGACGTTGTGAGCTGGTAATGATGGTTATAAAACAAAAAAAATACGTAGCTGGTACAGGTTAGCTGGGCAGAGAATGTATTTTGCTGACATACACACATATGATCATCTGTTCGGTCAGTAAGTGTTTCTTAAAAACTTTGTGTCTACAGATTCAAAAACCTGGGGACGAATCCGGATCCGTTGTTGGAGAAGGTCAGTGTGTACGGAAATGCCTCCCTCATTATGCCAGCCTTTGCCTACACGTTCTGCACGTCACAGTCAATCAAAACGCTCAAAGTCCTCCAGCCAATCAGACCTCAGCAGCCAGTGGTGTTCTTCAGCCCCTCTTACCTGCGGACGCTGGACCGTTTCTGGAAGGGGCGTGGCCTGCGGGAGGTGCGGCTCTCTACAGGGTTTATGTTAATTAGCACAGCGCTGGAACTGTGTGAGCATGTGCACGTTTACGGATTCTGGCCATTCAGCAGCGACCTGCAGGAGCGTCCGGTTCCGTACCATTATTACGACCAGCTGAAGCCGCACCGCTACATGCACAAGATGCCGGAGGAGTTTGTGCGACTACTGCAGCTCCACAGCCAGGGGGCGCTGACACTACACCTGCAGCCCTGCTCCTCAGACACGATGAACACTGAGTATTTGTGATGGTCATCTTTTGATTGACTGTTTTTATATTCATTTAGGAATATTTATGAGAGAGCGCGCACACTCTGATATGTAAATAAGGGATATTACAGACTTCTACTGTTTCTAAAAACTACTATAAAACTATAACATGCTTAAACTTTTATGAACCAGGTGTACCTATAAAGATGGCCCAAGGAAAGTTTTGTCAGATTTTGGGGGAAAATATTTATTTTGTCATGTGATTTTAATTAATTTTGGTGTAAATTGGTGATATTAAATAAATTATTTAAACATTTCATGTATTTGATTATAGAGGGAGAACATGAGGGAACATTAATAAATATAGATAAACTGAACACACACACACAGTAGCAAATCACCACCGTAAATCAATCACCGTAAATGTTTAATTAATATTGTTTTTAATTTCCAAGGTACACAAGATCATATTACCACATTACCATGTGATATGATTTGAATATAGTAAAGTGTAATTTATTTCTGTGATCAAAGCTGAATTTTCAGCATCCTTACTTCCTTCAGAAATCATTATAATATGATGATTTGATGCTCAAGAAACATTTTTTTATGCACTCACCCAAAATTGTAAATTCTGTCATCTATAATTTCCATCTTAATTTTCTTCCAAACCTGTAAAAAAGCACTAAGTCATTTTAAAAACATTTCTTTGTGTTTCACAGAAGAAAGAATGTCTTTGAACTCACTTGAGAGCGAGTTTATCATGACAGAAGAATGATCGTTCCCTTTAAATGCGGCGCCTGTAATAATTCCTCTCCAACACAAGGTGGCGGCATCTCCAAGCAGATTATATTTGTGCTCAACATTGTTCACAAGACTTTGGAAAACACAGCCTTTTACTATTACTGTAGTATTTGTTAATGTTGCATATATGAACATGTTTGTATGCGGAAATCTCATATAATCTATTACATTTTCCAAATGTGCAATATACAACCCGCCCACTAAACATTGGACGTCGGATAGACGTGCAGCTCATGTCTATATCAGGTCCGTCGGTCCATGACCATTTCTGAACATCTATTCGACGTCCAAACTAGGTCCACTATTTGGACGTCCAACCATGACCCAACTTGGACGTCATCTTGACCTTTGAACTGGATAATTTTTTTGGACGTCATTTGGACGTCTATAACAGATGCAGGAAATTGACATGATTAATATGTAATATTTGTTTTATAGGGCCTATCAACATGATTAATACATGAAGAGTTCAGATGCAAAAGCCTCTAAGTGCCATCTGAAATTTTCTTCTAGAATGATCATTTTTATCAAGCTTGTATATTTAAGTTCAATAATTTCACTTAAATGGCAATGCAAATTACCTATTAATTGTCATTTAAGTGAAAGTACTGAACTATACCGGCTTTATAAATATGATAATTCTAGAAGAATTTCAGATGGCACTTAGAGGCTTCTGCATCTGAACTCTTCACATACAGATTATTTATAAACAAACACGATTTATTATGTGAATGCCTATTTATTTATTCAGGCCATGTTTTTTTTTTATTTATCTTTTTACATTTTCCTGTTTTTCTTTAATTGGTTAGCCTAATCAAGTTATTTCTTTATGCATACATGTATTTTTGCATGTATCTGTTTATTTATTTGGAAATGCAATTTGTGGGAAATTATAGTTCAGAAAATAATTTCATGGTAGCATATATTAGGCCTATCCACCTTATTTCTAATTTAATAAGAACCAACAGCAGCTAAAGGACAGGCGAGGACAACTCTCTATCCGTTTGGCTCAACTTCTAGTTTCAACAGGAAATGCATTACACCTTCGTATGCATCTCCAGTTATCACCTGCTGCTGAGACAATCAAATGGAGTTTTTGGAAAATGATCTAGTCCCATTTCAGAAGGTGGCATACTGTTCCAGATCATTTTGCAAAAACTCCATTTGATTGTGTCAGCAGCAGGTGATAACTGGAGATGCATACGAAGGTGTAATGCATTTCCTGTTGAAAATGTCCTCCACCCTCTGGAAACATGGGACCACAGTTATAGAAGTTATAAAAACGACGTCCAAAATAAGTCTAAATTTGATGTTGAAAAGACGTCCACAAACGACCACATTTGGACTATAAATAGCCCTTAGCGGACTGGGACAAAAATTCAGGGTAACGCTTTAGATTACGGCCCGGAAAGTACTGCGTAATTACAACGAATTTACAGTGTAGCTTTCGATAATTATAGTGTACCTATACAGTAAGTATGTGTATGTGTAAGTATAGGGGAACAATATGTAAAGTCTTGGGAATAAAGGGGTAACAATCAGGAAAATAACAACTTAATTATACTGTAAGTATTTTAGAACTAAGTGGTACTTATACTGTTATGATAGACAACAATCTTACATTTGGGAGCAATTTTGTCGAGAAAGTGCACTGATTAAGTTGTTTCAAGGCAAGTAGAAAGAACTATTGCAATCTTTTTTAATACATGGGGAAATATGCTTTTGTTTCGTGTAGTTACAGGGTAAGTATGACATTACGGGCCGTAAATTAAAGTGGAGCTTGTTACACTCTTATTTCATGTAGTTACAGGGTAAATATGACA
>RJVU01054669.1:689571-700270 GCA_003731715.1 Anabarilius grahami
TAAAAGACCTGAAATATTTCAGTTGGTGTGCAATGAATCTAAAATATATGAAAGTTTAATTTTTATCATTACATTATGGAAAATAATGAACTTTTATCACAATATGCTAATTTTTTGAGAAGGACCTGTATATTAAAAATAAAACTGACCGGCCCACATTAAAAAAAATGGTCCGGCCCCTCTGGCATTTGCAAGAATTGCCCGATAGCCAATCCGCCCATGATGGTGGCCACACAAAATATTGACACTTTGGGCCCAATTTGGATGTTTTCAATTAGGGGTGTACTCACTTTTGTGGCCAGCGGTTTAGACATTAATGGCTGTGTGTTGAGTTATTTTGAGGGGACAGCAAATTTACAAGTTATACAAGCTGTACACTCATTACTTTACATTGTAGCAAAGTGTCATTTCTTCAGAAGTATAAACAAATACCATTCCGACACCCTATTGGTTTGTACGCGATCCATGGCACCTGAGGAGGTGGGGTAGTGCACAATAGGCCCCTGTGGCGTGGCCTAAGCTTTTGTCCTTAATGGCATTTTTTTCCTTACATTACTTTTACTTTTATACTTTAAGTAGTTTTGAAACCAGTACTTTTACATGAGTAAAAAGCTTGAGTTGATTACTTCAACTTCTACAGAGGTCTTTTTTAAACCCTAGTAGGCCATCTATACTTCTGCCTGAGTAATGAATACTTTTGACACCAGTGGAGACCATTAGGGTTTGTCCGGCAACGAAGATGGCTAGATCGTATGCGTGTAGTTAGATAATGGTTTAGGAGCGCTGGCTACATGTTCCAGGATCGTTTTAAAGAGGCTGTATTACGCAAAGAGGATTGATCAGCAGCTATTACAGACATTGCGATTCCCAAAGAGAATTGTGCTGCCACAAAGTACTAATTGGGTCATTGGGTCCACTTTTGGTATGACAAAATGTCTTAAAATGTATTTTTTTTTTTTACATTTAAACTTAGACCACATTATTATATCACACTTTGACTTTATGAATGCACATAAATGACAGCTTAATGATTTTTTTTATTTTTTTTGTGCATTTATTTAAAGACTGCATGTACCCATGTTTTTGTCACTGGTGTTACCTTACTTCTCTGGCATTTTTAAACATTTTTATGAAATACTATTTCTCAATTTTTTCAGCACATGTAGTCAGAGTTACAAAATAATAATGGTAATGCAAAAAATAAGGAGATTATGTGTTTTATTTATTTTAATTAGGTTAGTTAAAAGTGTGATTGAATGATGTTAATTCAATTGCGCAACCATGTATTTATATAACAATGAAAATATTAGAAAAAAAGTTATAAACAAATAATGATGCAATCCTTTACATCTCAATTCTTGAGTGTAGCAGAATTCAATGAATGTAAAATTATTATCATGTCACAAATGACACATTTTATTTAATGTGACAGACAAAAAACAGTAACACCAGTGACAAATTGAATCACCAGTGACGTATACATAAGACCAAAGATCCTTATTCTTCAACTAGAATTAAATAGATTGGACTAAATTTTTACATTTGGTGTACAATCAAAGACTATCATTGACACTTAGTGAAAGCAGTCAGTAAACGATCATAAACAACATTTGAAAACTGTCTGTAAAATACGTTGTCTGTAAAGTCGCTGCTTCTCAGATGCACTCAATTTAACCATATCTGCCCAAAGGAGGATTAACAATCATGTAATCTTAGTGCTATTTCATGCAAAAAGAACTTAATGAATAGCTTTAAATAAAGTTTATCTGTAAACGGGTAACACCAGTGATGGTAACGCCAGTGACAATTTCATAAAAAGTAACACCAGTGACAATTTTCATGAAAAATGCATTTTACACAATGGCTGCTGCAAGGCATCAATCCACATGTTGTCAATCATGATAAATTCACTAAATTAAGTCGTTTAATCCATTTATATTCTAGTTTTTTTCATCAACTAAAAGTTTCATATGAAATTATGATTTTCTAATTAAAATTTCTTATAACTGAAAAGAGATCACATCAGTGTGATTATTTATTTCTAAATAAGAGATTTTTGTTAAAGGTGCAACACCTGGGGACCACTATATTCATTAAATATTTTATAATATTTATTCGGCATTTGTTTTTTTTTATGTCATTTACATTATATGTTTGATAGTTATGTATACATCATAGTATTTGAAATGATAGAAAAACCTGTTTGTGAGCTCAGAATAAAGCACTTTCCCTCTGTACATGACAGGACTGGGGCGGCGCTGATCTTTTTACTTTTTAAATTAATTCCTTGATCACGATTTCTAGTGTGCTGTGAAGGGCTGGGAATAACCACTAGAGTGCAGTGTAGTGTAGTGTTAAAGTTTCACTTGTGTAGCGTCATTTGTCCTAGTGAGGGTGTACAGAGGAAATGTTAGTTGAACTAATTTAAATGTTTCTTTACATAAGGGTTATATTTCTTTGTATATAATTGTCAATAAATCAACCTTTCTATAAAGTCCTGGTGTTGTAATGTACCCTCTGACCTCCATTAATCTGATTAAACCTCTTTAAGTTACATTAGAGGTTTATTACAATATTTTAACACCTTTTTTGTATTCCAAGTAGCCTGCATGTGCGTGTATTTAGTTTCCTTTTCGAGCTGTCAAAGATGCCTCAGGGGATTTAAATAACCTTAAATGTATTTAAAAATTCCGAGCTTAGACTGAGAGGGAGGAGAGTTTCCGTTCAGGAAGAGACCATCCGTTCCCTCTGTTTTGTTGTTCTTGGAGTAGCCTAGTTAGGACGCCTCCTTACCACGTTTTTAGGCTGTAAACGTTCGTATATGTACCCACAAATTTTGAATTAAGAGTAAATTGTGTGTTTGAACTGGATTACAAATTGTTGTTGTCTGCGCGTTTTTAGGGGTCCACAGATCTTATCAAAGCCACTTTTATTTTTGAGCACAAGTTTGGGTTTATGGTAAAATAATAAAAATTTCTGTTTTTGTTATTATTATAAAATTATTAAGTCGCATTAAAACTATTTTGTACAAACAAAAAAGAACAGCATTCAATCGCACAACACAAATTACAAGTCAAAGCCGAGTTTAAAATCTTGTGAACATTTTACTTGGTAAAAGTCAGTGAGTTTGAGAGGGGCGGAGTTACGCCGTGTGTGTGTGTGTGTGTGTGTGTGTGTGTGTATGTGTGTGTCGTCTTTAACCCCGCAATCACACACTCACACACACTCGTGCATGAGTCTCTCTGATGGAATTGGTGTCTCTCCAGTGGATCTTCAGGCTGCTGGTGGTCTTGATCATCTTTGAGGGTGTGTGTGTGATGTTTTACTACACACACTCGTCCAGGTGAACGATTTTATCTCAAAATTCACTGTAATTCAGTAATCGCTATTTCAATGCATTTAAATAGGGCTCCGTGTTGCGGGATTTGAAGTATAATAACTAATAAAGTCTAAGACTATTTTATGAGTATTATTATGTAGGTTTTTTGATTCTTGCCTAATTGATGACGTTTGCTGTCATGAAGTTCATTTGTGTTCTGAGGAGTCTAAAGAAAACACAAGTTTATTGTTATTTAAATGTCATTTTTAGGTTGAAACAGCATTATAGTTTTAATCAGAATAGAAATGTTTTCGATTTGTTATGCAGGACAGTAAAGTTGTTCAGAACTGGAGCTGAATCAGAGATAAGATTGTTTAGTTTGTGCGCAGGTGTTTCACTCAAATCTTTCGATTTACTGCAGTGAAAATATGATGTTTAAACGTTTGCTGTGTTTCTGCACACATAATTCCACAAGTACGACAATGTGCTAATTAAGTCAAGTCAAATGTATTCACAATACACATTGTTTTAGAGCAGCTTTACGGGAAATCATGCACTCTAAAAAATGCTGGGTTAAAAACAACCCAAGTTGGGTTGAAAATGGACAAACCCAGCGATTGGGTTGTTTTGACCCAGCAGTTGGGTTAAATGTTTGCCCAACCTGCTGGGTAGTTTTATTTAACCCAACAATTGTTTACAAATTACTATATGTCTGGCTTAAAATGAACCCAAAATAGGTTGGAAATTAAAAATCAGACTCATAATTACTAGAGGCAACAATAATAATCAAAAAGATGAGCATTTATTAATAAGCAATTTAATAAATGTTTATTGTTTAAATATTATTCAAAAAAAGTATTAATAAATGTTTGTTTATTAAACATATTAATAAATGTTAATTTCCAACATATTTTGGGTTCATTTTAAGCAAGAAATACAGTAATTTTTAAACAATATTTGGGTTAAATAAAACTACCCAGCAGGTTGGGCAAACATTTAACCCAGCCGCTGGGTTAAAACAACCCAATCGCTGGGTTTGTCCATTTTCAACCCAACTTGGGTTGTTTTTAACCCGGCATTTTTTAGAGTGTGATGTCAATGTTTAAAATGTCTTAATATTTTCGTGTCTAGTCGCATTTAGCACATTAGAGCTAAACAATCGAAATAAACAATCGCACACTCGAGTTGGGCATGCTTATTATTAACTTTTTGTGACGATTAAAAATAATAGATTCTTCCCACCCAGCAAAATCTCGTCAAAAAGAATATATTGGCAGGCGTCTAAACAACATAAATATTAGCTTGAAAAGTGAAAAATGAAAAGACGTCTATAAAAGGACGACCTGCGTCTAAATTTGGTTGTAAAGTGAAAGTTGCAAAGACGTCTTTTTCAATCGCGAAATCATGACTTTATTTATTTCATATTCATAATTTAAATAAGACAATTCACAAAAGATTATTTATTAGCTTACTTTCACAAATTGCCAGCAAAACCTTTACAAATCTGTCAAAGTTTCTCATCTACACATAAGATATATTATTAAAAGCCCAAACTTACACACTGAAAAAAAGTAGGATTTAGTTGAAAAAAGCTTGGAAACAATTTTCACTCAGAAAAGGCTAGTAAATTTACAAACATTTGCCAAGTAAAAGCCTAAACATAATTATGAGTAGCTTTAATTAGAAATGTTTGTTAAGTTTACTTGGGAATTACCAGTACATTTGATTGACTCTTTGTTTGTAAATTTTGCTTAAGTAATGCTTATAAATATATTATGATTTATTGCTTTTTTTTATATAAGAGTCCATCACTGAAAAGAAAAAAAAAACTATGTAAAATTTACTTTTGCACACATATTTAAGTCAATTTACATATGGAATTAAGTAAACTCTACTTAACTAAGTTAAGTAAAATTAACAAAGAAAACAAGTCATAATAACATAGCCAGTAGGCTAAAAGGTCAAACAATTTCTACTTAGTTGAAGTTTCCTCTGAATACATTTTACTCAAACAATATACTTTTAAAGTGCTTGCTTTACTTAGAAACATCTAAATAAATGAAACAATAGATGTAGACATCATATCTACATTTCAGAAGAATAATGTGGCACCTGAACACAGAGAGCTCAATTGGTACACAATACACAATGACGGTAACATTCAATGGATTGTTTTTTTTTTTTAGTGTGAATGTGGCATTTTGAGTAGAAAATGAACTCCAAATGTCGAGTTACTAAACATAACCACAAAAGCAATGATAAAACAGCTGGAAAACAGTGAAAAATTGACCTCATTAATTATTCAGGGCCCAGTGCATGATGGGAACACCAGTATCAGAAAAGTTGAGTAGTTTTACTTAATTTTATAATGTTGATATTTACCTGTTTAGTTTCTACAAGCTTAAATTGAGTACTAATATAGAATTTGCTATTTTTAAAATTCTTACCTGAACTAACTTTTTGTATGTAAAAATTACATTTGTTTTTTCTGTAGTATTTACTTCAGCATAAAAACATTTTTTACAGTGCATAAACAAGAGCTCAAGTCAAAATAGGACAAATAATTATAAAATGATTCGACATAGAACACCAGAAGCCATTGCTGCCCTTGAGGAGGACTTAAAGAAACAAAACAAATAGGTCGACCTCAACGGCAGTGATGGAGCTGGTGAAAGAGATTTTCACTTCAATGGATAATAATGAATATACTGTGGGGTGTTCAAAAAAAAAAGAAAAAAAAAGCTTTTGACATTATTGATCGTGGCTTATTAATTAATTAATTAATTATTTTATTAAAATATTTATTAATTTTGTTTGCTGATGACACAAATTTTTATTGTTCAGGGAAAAATTTGGAACAGCTTCGGAATACAGTGGATACTGAGCTGATGGTCTTTAAAAAATGGTTTGAAGATAATAGACTTTCACTGAATTATATAAAAATAAATTTCTATGTGTCATAACATGTCATCACAAATTATGCTGGAAACCACATATAAATAATGTAAAAATTAGAATGTCAAAATCCATTGCAATATTAAATAGAACAAAAGACGGGCAATTTGAGCTTTAGAAATGCGACAGTATAATGAGTTACAGTAATCGAGGCGTGATAAAAACATGCACCGCCAGTGAGGAAATGTTTTTGCAAGTATACAGAGCTGATGAAAACTGGACCCAATCACAGTGGAAATTTGTTTATTGAATCTTAATGAGTCATCTAAAATAACACCCAGATTCCGTACCTGTGAACACCTAAAAGCCGACAGGGATCCCAGGACAAAATTGATAAATGCTTTCATATTTTCTGAAGGGCCAAAGACAATTACTTCAGTTTTCTCCTCAATTAAGGATACATTTTTTGAGATAACCGGGATTTAAAAGAGCAGTCATGGCCAGTGGATCATTTTCCTAAAAGGAAAATAGATTTGAGTATCATCGGCATAAAAGTGAAACGACACTCCATGTTTCCTAAAAATAGATCCCAGAGGTAACATATGATGAAAATAGGGAGGGATCCAAAATAGAGCATGCGGAAGGCCACAGGGGAGAGAAGCAGTGGAAGATAAAAATTCTCCCAGCCTAAACACATATTTCATGTCAGATAAAAATGACTGGAACCACTTTAGAACCGTCCCATTGAGACCCACCCAAGATTTCAGTCTATTGATTAATATACAATGGTTATAGTGTCAAAAGCAGCTGATAAATCTAAGAGAATGAGGACCACAGAGTCACCCATATCAGTGGCTAAAAAGATGTCATTTAACACTCTCTCAAAAGAGCGGATTCAGTAGGGTAGAACACAGGCGCCATGGGGCAAAAGGGCCTTTGGAAGGCCTAGTATTTTTATCTAAACCACTAGATGGCACAACTTGCCGTAGCACTTTCCTAAACATCCGCTTTTCAAGACGCACGTGTAAATTTGTCTGATCCTTGACGCGATCGCGGGCAGCAATGCAAAGTTGATTCTGAGGAAGTTTGATCTAATATTTGATTTAAAAAATAAAATGTTGTTGATTTAAGTAGCAAATGAGAATCGATTAAATTAATGTTTGTATTTTCAGACAAAGGTCTTCTTATTGATTTTCAGTTTTGTTCGAGGTAATTCAAGCAACAGTTTTTCAATAACGGAAGAATATGTAAAAGTATGGTATTTGGGGTAAAAAGCGCCGCTGCTGTTGGGGCAAAAGGCACAATAATTAACATGATAATACTGACTTTTCATGAATCATGAGTCTAATAATCATATTTAAAAATATTATATTAATCATATAATAAAATATAATTTATTGTTACTACTATAAATCTATAATAAATATTATGGGATCTCCTTCAATGCTTTCAGAATCTTTACTTTTTAAAGTATTTTGTTTCTGTATTTTTTTAAATATATTTTTATATTAACGTAGGCCTATTTTAATGACAGTATATTTATTGAACAAAAATGAATTCTTTTATTTATCAAAATGAACAGAAAATAGTACAAACTTTGCTAAAGTGATTCATTTGAACAAGTATTTACTTACACATTATTAAAAACATATTATTTTAGCTAAAGTATTTGTATGAATACTGTGTACCTTTTTTACCCCCTCACCACCTCACACAAGTAGAGTATCATATACACTATGTCAGAATGATGATTTATGGCCTAATTTATGGCTAAATTCATGACCCAAATTTTCTGTGTTGTCACTCAAGCTGACTGGACAGTGGATGTCAAATATGTTTTATGAGTGCTGTGAGCCTTGATTGGCCGGTCAGTGGTTGTCAATGGGTGTTTTTATGGCTGAATTTAAGGGTGTTGTCCCCCTGATTGGCAGGTCAAGAGTGTCAATGAGATATGGGGTGAGTTGGATTTATAGTTAGATATATGAGTATATTTATGGGGGTTATATCTTACCCCAGATTGGCATTTTTATGACATTTTGCTGAATCTGGGTATCTGGCTTCTTCTAATCTGTTGGGAACTGATGATGGCCATGTTTTTCCTTTGATTGTGCTGATTTAGTATGCATAAAATTGTTCAATTCAATTCACATTTATTTGTATAGTGCTTTTCATAATATGCATTGTTTCAAAGCAGCTTTACAGGGAGTGCATGTCAACATTACAATAATCTGCTATCAGAGTGTGCAAGTTGTGTAATTTCAGAAATGTATATACAAATCACCCAGTTAGCTAACAATCTATTAATTTAAACAATGTATTAAATTAGGGCAGAAACAATGTGCACATTGAAGTTATGAAAATATGTTAACAAATGATTAGGATATATAGAACAATTTAGCACTGGTGCATGTGGATCCAGAGTTTGGAGGTGATTGCAGGGGGTTGAGGCACCTGAAGTCTTCTTCAGATCTGAATGTGTCTACATCCAAACATCACATCCAGAACTTTTCTTATTACACAGATTGGCTCTTTGGTGTAAACACACATGCCCGTCACATCAAAATATCATGAATTTGTCAGGCCTCTTACGACATCCATCTCATTTTTGAGATTTGTTACACGTTTGGTATCCCCCTGACAGTCCTTATTTGAATCAAATGCAGCATCAATGATCTGGTGCATCAAGCTAACCATCTGTCCTCTTTTTAGACGGCACTCATTGTGGCGCATTTGCACGCCGGGTGTCGGTGCACAGCCTCATTGGAACTCAAAGGTTTGCAGTAGCACAGCAGTCTGCGTTGGTACAGTTATCTATAAGTTGCAGCACCAGCTCCCTTACACATCGGTTAGGAAACCCAGGTTGCTTGCGATAACTGAGCTCTCTGTAGAGCTTATCAGGACAGCTGATTGGGGACCGCCCTTGCCCCCTGTTGTGCAGGGTGTACGGGGGTTGTCGTCAGGAAGTCATAAATGATGATATAAAATTAACGACACAATGTGCAACAGAAATAGCAAAATATAAGAGAGAAGTTTACTCACTCATTTCACTCAATCCATATATTTTGATTAAACAACAAAAAAAAAAACCCCAAAAAACAAAAAGCACTTATGAATTGTTCACAATAAGATCCATAACATGTAGATAGGATGGAATTTAATTCTATGGCAACTTTAAGTTAACATCTATACCGAAGATAATGGTAAGATGTTCAGTTAAAGACTTTTAGTAACATTGTCATATTAAATTGTTTTGAGTAAAATGAAAATGCACTGTACATATTGAATATAACACTACATATTGATAATTTTAGTGTTTTTCAAAATATACAAACACTTTTAAACAGTATTCTGCAATCTGAATAAACCATTATTATGTCTGTAGCATAGATTCTTAAAGTTTTCACCCCCCGGCTCTTAATGCATCGTGTTTCCTTCTGGAGCATCACTGAATGTTTGAACCTTTTTTAATAGTTGTGTTTGAGTCCCTCAGTTGTCCTCAGTGTGAAAAGATGGATCTCAAAATCATTCAGTCACTGCTGGAAAGAGTTCAAATATGCAAGAAATGCTTGAAAACGGAAGAATCTGCAGGACATGGAGGATTTTTCTGAAGAACAGAGTTCAGTTTAACTGCTCAGAACAAACAAGAGACTCATGAACAACCATCACAAAACACACAAACAGTCATAGATCATCAGGTAACCACACACAGTATTACGATCCAAGGGTTCCCAAACTTTTGAACAGGGTTATTTGAATAAATTCAGCTATTTTTTTGTCTTGTGGACTATATGTAAACATCTTTTATGTAAAATATCTTACTCAGGACAGTACTAAACAAAAAATAACATGCATTTTGTATGATCTCTCTTGTTTTGTTAAAAATGTTCACATTTTCACAGATTCTGAAAGGGGTTCCCAAACTTTCGATCCCCACTGTAAGTGTAAAACAGCAAGACTTACTTTTCGTGTTGATGCTTCATGTGATCCTATATCATAGATAGCTGGAAAGTTGCACTGAAAGAAACATCAATTTAGTCAAACACTCTCAAACAGAAAGACTACCACTTATATTCTTCATTTGTATTCCTATTCTGAATGTTGACAGCTCTCAAAGAACAGCAAAAAGACACAGTCTAATGTGATACATAAGGCAAGGCAAGGCAAGGCAATTTTATTTGTATAGCACATTTCATACACAATGGTAATTCAAAGTGCTTTACATAAAGAAGAATAATAAAAATAGAACATAAGGAATAGAAATAACAGTAAAAACATTTATTTATTTAGAATTTTGCTATCTGGATGGAAGAGCCAGGAAGTCGTAGGGAGTTTTTTGTTGTTGTTGTTGTCCGTCAGAGTGGATCTAAACGGATCTATCCATCAGAGCGGATCTGAATGGATGTTCTTACATTTCACACACACACCGCTCTCACACAAACACAACATCCCCAAATCGCAGTTCTTCAACTCATTCCCTTACGACCT
>RJVU01054669.1:709126-733625 GCA_003731715.1 Anabarilius grahami
TCCGACTCAAATTACCTCCAGCGTACAGGAGGATTCATCCCGCCTTTCATGTTTCCAAAATCAAACCCGTTTTTCACTCTCATCTTAATCCGCCTACTCCGGTTCCTCCACCGCCGCGATTCGTAGATGGGGAACCTACATATTCGGTCAATCGCATTCTGGACTCTAGGCGGAGGGGACGCGGATTCCAGTACTTGGTGGACTGGGAAGGTTACGGTCCGGAGGAGAGAAGTTGGGTTCCTGCTAGGGACATTCTGGATCACTCCCTCATCGATGATTACAATCGACAGGTAAGGAGCTCTGGGAACGCCGTGAGGCGTTCCTAGGAGGGAGGGTACTGTCACGGTTCATGAATCCGCTGTCTCATTCTGGTGTCTGTGTGGTTCTGTGGTGTGTCACCTGATTGTTCGTGTGGGCGTCGCCGCTGATCGTCTGATCAGCGGCAGCTGTGCGCAATTACA
Organism: Anabarilius grahami; assembly: GCA_003731715.1. Classification (NCBI taxonomy): domain Eukaryota; kingdom Metazoa; phylum Chordata; class Actinopteri; order Cypriniformes; family Xenocyprididae; genus Anabarilius; species Anabarilius grahami. Next base: position 709,588 of record RJVU01054669.1, read on the forward strand.
CCTGCCTATTTAACGCCTTGTCTTTCGTCTCATGAGTCTTGGTGTTGTGTCCCGTGTTTGCTCGTGTTACATGTTCCTTGGATTGGATTTCTCGTCGTTGTTTCCTGTTACCTGTTTCCTCGTTGGATCGTTCTCTGGTTTTCACCCACGGATTACACGGCACTGCTTCACGGACACACTTCACCAGTCACGACTCATCGGATCTCTCATCGCCCATCGAGGTCCCTGCGTCACCACTCTCCTGCTGTGTTTGTTGTGTCATACCTGTGACTGACCGTCAGTGTGTGAAGCTCTCAATAAAGAGATTAACTTGCAATTGCATCCATCATTATTTACGTGACATCCATGACATGCGGAGTCTCTCAAGGTTCAATACGTGCACCCCTCCTGTTCAACATATGCTGCCACTGAGCCAAATAATGAGAAAGAACCAAATTGCATGTCACAGTTATGCAGATGACACCCAGATTTACCTAGCCCTATCACCTACAGCCTACAGCCCCATTGACTCCCTGTGCCAATGCATTGATGCTCCACACCCATAACTGCACTCTCTAGTTCAGAACCAGTGTGATTTGAATTGCGAAATGATTTTGTCAAAGGTTTATTAGACAGATGAATAATTGTTATTGTCATTTAAGAATAAGATCGCGTGGCTGTGTTTGAATTGAGATTAATCGTGCAGCTCTGTAGTCTTATACTCTATCTCAGCACTGATATCTGACGCGCGAGGGCTTTTCAAATAATTCGACTTAGTGTTTTTCATTCAACCGGGTAGCTGTATTTTATGCAAATTATATAAATCATAATGTGATTTTGTAGAAATTGTAATCAGGTAAACAAAGAGTACCCATTAAAATGCCTTTACAGAAAGGACCCGATCATGGAACAATAATGCACAGTACAAGCACAGAGTTGAGCTTCTTGAGTCTGTGCAGTAAGGAGCATTTTGATTGGTGGATTAAAAGCTCACCGTGATTGGCTAAACAGAACATCCTCCAAAAAAAGATATTTATGAATCTTAACCTACCAGGAAGGTCTCAAAAATACCGCACACAAATCCAAAACAGTCGACGTGTGACGATTTGCAAATGCAGATTCAACAATCTATAAATACATGTAACATCATTCATTAATGTGTGATGGAAATTAATTCAAGAACTTGATATATACATATTTAGGTAAGATGTATTTGTGTGACCATTTGGGGAAATAGGCTATTCATGCTTTTACTTGTGTATTTTATGAATTGTGTTTTGAATTTACGAATCGGATTTAGTAAATGTGAATTGTGCTGTGCATTTATGAATTGTGTTTTGTAAATGTGTTATTTTTGAGGCTGATCTGGCTCCATATACTTATATTTCAAAGGACTGGCCATGTACAGTAAGCGATTTCTGAAAAACAGTGTTGATATGTGAAATCGACACCCAAGCAACCGATCCACTTTGTTTTTTCTCCTATTTATGCTGCCAGGACTATTGTACAGACACAGTATTTTTTTTTCTTCAGCAAACACAAAGAACAGACATCTAGCAAATATTCATAAAATAGTTTGTTTAGGTGTTGATTTTAATTTTCAGCAGCGTTTCTAAGAAATCGCTTTCCGAACGTTGAATTAATGTCTCTGTTTCCCTCTCAGTATAGAACTCAAGAGTTTCACGCAGGAGCTTTCAGATTTCTTGAGCTGCCCGTACAAATCAAACAAAACTGAGCGTGAGCTAAACAGGTGTGTCTTTAACATCTTTATATTCACACTTAAACATTTGACAGACACTTTTTTACAAAGTGGCTTAACATTGTGTAACAGGTGTCTAAAGAATTTGCAATAAATTAATAAAGTAATTGGTGTTATAGCAAATGGATTTATCAGAAGATTTAGAGATCGTAACGGAGGTGGTGGATTGTGGTGAGAAACAACAGTTAAATTTGAACTTGGAATGTAATTTGTTTCTTTTTGATATAAAGTGAAAATAAACAAAGTAAAATAAAGTAAATTACAATGTCATACAAACAATATACAATAAAGAATCAACTATGAAAACTTCCCTTGAGTGCAATCTTCTTTTACACCAAAAATATATTTTAATGTCAGAAAGAAATACAATTAAAAAAGAAAAATTAAGAAAAGAAACAACTTTTCTCTCAAAATATCACAGCTGTCCCAATAAGGACCGTCAATATCAATCAAATGGGTTTTGAGTAACCATATACCCTCAATCAGTTTCTTCTCTTTTCTCATTCTTTTTTGCCAATTCCCTCTAGGAAAGGAAATTAATAGTTCTTTAGATTGGGATTGTCTTTCATAAATCAAGGCTGATAATTGAAAGAAAGGATGTTGTCCTCTTCATTATGATGTGTCGTCCTTTTTTCCTCTGTAGCAGATTTGGTTGGCTCGCCATCAAATGTGAAGTTTCACAGGATGTCACAGAAGATCACAGGAGTATCACGAATCCGTAGAATCAAGAAAAAAAAACCCAGTGGCCTTAGGTAAATAGAGATTAGTTGACATGCATGTAAGCGAGTAAATACAGGAGAAATATGGCAAAGTCATTTCAAAGTGCCATGCTGCTGCCAACAGGTGGCGCTTTGACCGTAATTGAATATTGCCTTGAGACATCATCAGGCCAGGACTATTATCGAACGTGAATTTTGGGGCAGACACGCCCTTCAGTGAAAACTCAAGATCTTCGTAAGTTAACATCACTAAGGTCTTAAGATTAGACTGGCCAAATATGATGTTGATCTGATTAAAGCTCTAGGAGGAGTTTGTTAAAGTACAACATGTGGAAATGTCAAAAACTGCAAAAATTTTGCAGAGAAAATTCAAAATATCTCACTTCCTATTGGGTTTACAGATTTTGGACCCAGGGATTTTTTTGTAGGTATTGGGCTGTTACATGTGTCTACCGAATTTCATACCTGTACATGAAACTTTTTTAATAAACATTAAATTTTGTAGGTGGCGCTATCTAAACATTTTGCCACACCTAATTCTGAAACCCATATCAGACGTAAATTTTCACCACTTCTGACAATGCCGTTGGTGAACTGCATTGAACAATAATCATCACACGGTTCACTATGACATTTAGAACTACTTAGAGTGAAATACAAATGAAAAAGGGAACAGTTTACTGCAACTAAATAACCATTTTTTAAAAATTTTATGATGAAGTTTTTATACATTCTTTTTACCATTGATTATATCCAGATACTGGATGGCTCGAAATAAATGAATTTGAACATTTTTGTACACTTTTTGGAGGGTTTTTAATCTATATTTCGTAAAATTAGACCGCAAAGATCAGATCACGTCTTTTCTTCTTCTTCTTCTTCTTCTTAGTTTTATGGCAGATTATCAGGTGCATCTGTGCATCTTTTACCCCTTCCCCTGTTGTTCCCAAAACACCCTTACGTTTCCATTTCCTTCCTGTCTGAATAATCTTTTGCTTTAATCTAATCCTCTTTTCCCTATACTTCATACAATGCAACAGTATATGTCCTGCACTTTCTGTGATTTTACATTCCATACATTCATCTGATTTACATTTACCTAACAAAAACAATGTTTTATTTAACCCTGTGTGGTCAAAGCTCTGTCTGGTTAAGACTGACTCCTCCCTTCTATTCCTTCCATTCACAGCCTTTGCATTGATAAATTTCTGTATACTGTAATATTTCCTTCCACTATTATCCATGTCCCATCTGTCCTGCCATTTCTTCATCATTTCATTTTTAATTAACGCCTTAGCTTCTCCTTTACCAAAGGGAATATTTATAATATCGCTCGTCCTGGTTGATTTCTTTGCTATTTTGTCTGCTCTCTCAGAATGTCAGATCTATCTGAAGCCTGACAGCTGATCAGGTAATCTTTTCTGAATACTTACATTCAATTTTGGTATGTATATTCCTATGCCTACCCTATTTTCTTCATCTTTGGATCCATCTGTATACATATCTAAATAACAGTAAAATTAGCTTTTTATGTATTGACTTGCCACGTGTCCTTTCTCACTCTCATCCCATTTATCCTTTAGTTCCATTATATTTAAATCTACCTCAGTTTTTGGAAACAACCAAATAGGGATATTACTAATAGGAGTAGGAGTGTTAAAACAGATATTGTCTAATCTACACTGATCAAAAAAATAAAAGGAACACTTTTTAATCAGAGAATAGCATCAAGTCAGTAAAACTCCTGGGATACTGATCTGGTCAGTTAAGTAGTAGAGGGGGTTGTTAATCAGTTTCAGCTGCGTTGGTGTTAATGAAATTAACAACAGGTGCACTAGATGGGCAACAATGAGACAACCCCCAAAACAGGAATGGTTTTACAGGTGGAGGCCACTGACATTTTTTTTCCCTACTCATTTTTTCTCTACTGTCACTACTGGTAGTATGATGCGATACTGGACCCTACAGAGGTTGCATAGGCAGTCCAACTTCTCCAGGATGGCACACCAATACGTGCCATTGCCAGAAGGTTTGCTGTGTCTCCCAGCACAGTTACTCTAGGAGACCTGGACAGGGCCGTAGAAGGTCCGTAACCCATCAGCAGGACCGGTGTCTGCTCCTTTGTGCAAGGAGGAACAGGATGAGCACTGCCAGAGCCCTGCAAAATGACCTCCAGCAGGCCACTGGTGTGAATGTCTCTGACCAAACAATCAGAAACAGACTTCATGAGGGTGGCCTGAGGGCCCGACATCCTCTAGTGGGCCCTGTGCTCACTGCCCGGCACCGTGGAGCTCGATTGGCATTTGCCAAAGCGTGGGATGCAGTGGTGTAAAGCACGCCGCTACTGGACTCTAGAGCAGTGGAGACGTGTTCTCTGGAGTGACCAATCACGCTTCTCTGTCTGGCAATCTGATGGACGAGTCTGGGTTTGGCGATTGCCAGGAGAATGGTACTTGCCTGACTGCATTGTGCTGAGTGTAAAGTTTGGTGGAAGGGGATTATGGTGTGGAGTCGTTTTTCAGGGGTTGGGCTTGGACCCTTAGTTCCAGTGAAAGGAACTCTTAATGCTTCAGCATACCAACACATTTTGGACAATTTCATGCTCCCAACTTTGTGGAAAAGGTTGGGGATGGCCCCTTCCTGTTCCAACATGACTGCGCACCAGTGCACAAAGCAAGGTCCATAAAGACATGGATGAGCGAGTTTGGGGTGGAGGAACTTGACTGACCTGCACAGAGTCCTGACCTCAACCCGATAGAACACCTTTGGGATGAATTAGAGCGGAGACTGTGAGCCAGGCCTTCTCGTCCAACATCACTGCCTGACCTCACAAATGCGCTTCTAGAAGAATGGTCAAAAATTCCCATAAACACACTCCTAAACCTTGTGGAAAGCCTTCCCAGAAGAGTTGAGGCTGTTAGAGCTGCAAAGGGTGGGCCAACTCCATATTAAATGTTACGGATTAAGAATGGGATGTCATTAAAGTTCATGTGCATGTAAAGGCAGGTGTCCCAAAACTTTTGGCAATATAGTGTACTTTCCATGTACCCTTTTGTTCTAACCACATACCCAAATATTTTAAAACGGTCTACTCTTTCCATATTGTGTCCATACAACTTCAAGTTCTGTTTGTTTATCCCTTTCTTCCTGGTAAATAACAAATGAAAAGATTTACTTGGAGAAAGTTTAAAGCCCCAACTATATGACCATTGTTCTACTTTTTCTATTGCTTCCTTAATTTTACTTATCACATCTATAGGATCTCGTCCTCTTACCCAAATGGCCCCATCATCTTCATACAGAGCTGACCCAACCCTTCTATCCAAATTCATAAAAATATCATTAATCATAACATTAAGTAACACTGGACTTATAACCCTTCCTTGTAGAATTCCATTACTAATTTCAAATTCCTCAGACACTTCTGCTCCCACTTTAACTCTAAACCTTCTTTCTGATAAAAAAAAATCTAAAACCCAACTTTAGAACCTACCTCTTATTCCAATCTTATTTAGTTTAATTAATAACCCTTCCCTCCACATAGAGTCAATATCAATATCAATGTTGGTTTCAATTTCAATATCAAAGAATACAATATTCATTAATTGTTTAATTTGAAATGCTTTCTCTATCTCATTGCTTACTTTTACAACAGCATCCATTGTAGAACGTCCTTTTCTGAAACCACTTTGGTATGGTGCAAATAAACCTCTGTGTTCAAGGAAATAATGAAGTCTTCTAACTTCTCCATCCACTTGCATAGGTGGGATGTTAGGGTGATGGGTCTGTAGTTGCCAGCAGTGTTAGGATCCTTTCCATCTTTAATGCCTAGAAACTCCTCTGCAGCTTCCACCACTGTCTTGATTCTATCGCTTTTTCTTTCTTGTTGTGTAACAACATTAAAGGGGTCATGAATTGAGAAATCAACTTCTCCTTGAGCTTTTGATATATAAGAGGTCATTGAATAAGTTTCAGAACTGAAAACTTCCCTGTTAGTTCAATAAAAGCTTTTATTGACAGCAGGCCCAGTGAACGACTGATCCTGGAGTGTGTCTATAGATAGGTGAAACTCCGACTCCACAGAAGAAATCAACGCCTACTTCATCATTGCAACATTAGCCCCGCCCACTGGTGTGTTAGTGAGATGAGGAGAGAAGAGCGATACAGGACTAAAATAACATTACCTTTCAAAGGATCCTAATGCAGGAATATGGTTATTTATTTTCAACAATGTGAATGTCTCATCTTTATTTTTTTTGTATTCAGTATTTCACTGTGGATACTTTGGTAAATCAATCGCATTTCGGCGCAAGCTTTGCAAACAGACTTTTACGATATGGACTCGACAGTAATGCAACAACATGTGAGTAACTGTGTTAATTCTAATGATCTGATATTAATGATTCATGTACAGTCAGATGTTCTTTGTCTGTGTGTCAGTAAATCAAACCAGTGACTAAACGCTCAACTTCACCTTGTTTCTCTTAGTAAGATGAAAATGATCTGTTATTTAAATGGTGATTATATTATATATAGAAAGTGATCAATGAACGCTCCCTTTACAATCGCTGGAGCTGTCAATCAAACAGCACGAGTTTATCAGTGACTGAGTTCTGGACTCGCACCAAAACTCCCGTTTTATTCAACGAATCTCTTAGTTACATCATGTTTGCACTGTTAGTTATGATGAAAGCATTCGTTAATGTACAGAAATTGAGTTGCAATGACGAGATCACTGTTTTCATGCGCTCAACATGATCGACTATAGTGTTCATCACTGCATCCTTTCATGCCACGATCTAAATATAATGCCATAGACCTAAATATAATCAACACTTTACACGATTAGTTAACCTTGAGAGCTGTAATAGTAAAAAAGCGCTAAAAGAGAGAGTAATATTTAGCTATTTCAAATTAAAGATGCCAATCACAGCAGTGGGCGTTTCCACTGAAGTCTCTCAGCAGACACGCCCCTTAAAACAGAGTGTTAAAATTAGAGGGCTAAAATCAGGGCAGGAAAAATGCCTTTTATTTCTAAATTATTACAATTTTGGATGTAAAAAGCACATTAACATTATAAGTGCACCCCAGGAAACATTATAAAACAATGCACTTCATGACCCCTGTAACAACTTTGCACATAAAAGCTATACAACTTTTTTTTTTTTCTACAATCAAGGTGTTCTCCCAAACTTTACACTTATGATTGCATGGCTGCTGTGGAGGTGCTGGCCTTCCTGGCTGAGATCTCCTTATGTCTGAACTCATATTTTATTTTCTCTATTTCCTTCTCAATTGCTTTAGTTACTTGAACTGGATGAAAGTGACCTTTATCATTACTAAGCGTAATAATGACTTTCCACTCTTCCTGTTTATCATCATCAAACCTACTGCTACCACTAGGTTTAGCTCTGATCTTTTTGGTAGTTTGTCATGGAGTACTCTCTCCTCCACTACTCGCTTCAGACCATGATTTTTTCCTTGCCTTTTTTGATCGGTTAACCTCCATATCTGCAGGCCACCCGTCATCATCACCATCTGAATCATAACCCATTGTTACACTCACGATACAATCCACTGTCTCTTCATCCACAAACCGCGTAGAAGCTCGATCTAAAAGCGACGACCTCCGTGTCTTTTCTTCTCTGTCATGCTTGTCTCTTCTGTCATTGTGCATGCTCGTCGACACGCAGGGTGCGCGATGACAAAGAGCTTTCTTTGGTCAATCACTAATCTTCTTAATAGCTTAATCTACTATTTTTTTTTTTAAATGTTCTTTAATAACTTTACATTTCTTTTCAACCTTTATTAGAGAAATATTATGTTACTAAATTGTGAATAAATTAAACCATTCCCTTCAATTACACTTCATTTAACCGGGGTTACAATTGCATTCAAGGTGTACATTTTTTTCTCAAGTTGATGAATTGCCTGGGGATTGTACTGATGGCCTTCATTGTATGTCCATGAGAAGAGAAGTTGTTGAGCAAGTCCCATTGTCATGTGAAACCTCAGCAATTAAAAGAGATCTCATTAAATTCTCAAATCTGGTTTGTTCTGACTGTGTGTTTGTGATGTTACATGTCAGTGATGCAGATTCTGTATTTTTATGTCAGATCCTCAAACCCTTCTCTCTCTCTCTCTCTCTCTCTCTCTCTCTCTCGGTGCATGCTGGGAGTGTTGGGGGTGTGTGTGAGGGTGCTCACGAGGAGAGGACGATTGATTTGGGTTTTTCCGTCTAAATATATATATATATATTTTTTTTTTCTCTCTTTTTTTCTTTGGTTGATGTTTTTTCAATTATTTGAATGTTTTTTTCTTTCTAACATTTAATTTCTTTTGTGAGTGTTTGGGAATTTTTAAGGCGGCATCGGGATGGCGTCTATCCCCGTGGGGGTAGCGTCACCTGTGTCGCTCCGCCATGGAATCAGGTGTGTACCAGCACAGGGCGTCACTGTTGAAGATGTATTGCTAGCAATCGGGGAAAAAGTTGGATATGAAAACATTACTTGGGCATCTAGGATGAATAAAGCAGTGGTGGTCTTTGTCGAGAAGGAAGACATAGTCAATCAGTTGATAAGTGACGGAATTGTGGTAAGTGCCGATTTTCTTAGTGGAGAGTTAAGATATCGAATGTGCCTCCGTTTATTCGGAATGATGAAATTGAGAAAGCTTTGAGATATGGAAAAATGGCCAGTGAGATTAAGATGATCCCATTGGGGTGTAAAACTGCTGCTCTGAAACACGTTATGTCTTTTCGAAGACAAGTGTTTATGTTCTTAAATGAGCCAGAGTTAGATATTTCGTTCGGAGTTTTGCATGTAGGTAAAGCGTATGTTATCTATGCGAACACTGGCAGCATGAAGTGTTTTGAGTGTGGGGACATCGGGCATAAAAGGCATGCATGTCCACATAAGGCCCAAGTTAATGAAGTGGAAGTTAGGCCTAGTACTTCTGCTGCTGGTGAGAGTAGTAAGTCAGTTTCTGAGGATGTGCAGCCTGTGCAAGCTGTATTACAGAGGAACATCGATGGTGATGGATTGATTGAAAGTCAGACTGAAAGTGTTAATGAAATGGTTGATTCTGGTAGAAAACATGATGTTTCTGAACTGGATGATAATAGTGTAACGAATGAAGATGTAGCTAAGGTAAATGTTGAAAGAGTCTTTCATGAAGATTCTGAAATATCTAACGTTAATTCTGGTAAAACGTGTACTGATGCTGATTTGGGGATGAGAGATGATGATGCATTCTCCGATATATCTGACATTGGATCACAGTGTGGAAGTGTGGACGATGTATATACATTGCAAGATATAAATGACTTTCTGGATGTGACTTTCGGTAGGACTATTGAAGTTAAAGATTTTTTTCCTGATATGGATAAATTCATTTATACAGTGAAATTGTTGCAGAGAAATGTTAGCTATGAGGCTTTAAGTAAACAAAAAAGATTCAGGTTGAAGAAGATGGTAACAAAGCTAAGAAAGGATAAAGTAAATGCCTCACAAAACAAATTAAATGTTTAAGTCACATGGGGTGAATAGCTTTTTTTGCCTTTTTTCTGACCTCTTTATATTTTCTTTTTTCTATGGAGCTGTTGAGGGTGGGCTCTTTAAATATGAATGGGGGTAGAGATGGGAATAAATTGGCGATGATATCAGAGTTATTCAGTATTAAAAAGATAAATGTAGCTTTCTTACAAGAAACGCATACTAGTTTAGATAATGAATCTGATTGGAGTAGATGGTGGGAGGGAAAAAGTGTTTTAAGTCATGGGACAAATACAAGTGCTGGCATAGCCATTCTGTTTTCTAAAGAAATGAATGTCAATATTTTAGTTGTAGAAGAAATTGTAAAAGGAAGAATATTGCTGGTAAAGATGGAATATGAGGGATCTGTGTTCATATTGATAAATGTATATGCACCCAATAATGGACCAAAGCGTGTAAAGTACTTTTTAAAGTTAAGGAATGCTATTCAGAAAATTGATGATAATGTTTGTACTATTATTGGAGGTGACTGGAATTGCACTACTGACTTTATTGTTGATAGAAATGGAGAAGAACCCCATCATGAATCAAGTGTTGTATTGTCAAAAATTTTAAAAGAATTTGAATTAATAGATATTTGGAGAAGAAGAATGTGGCAAGGGGGGCGTGGTTCAGCGAAGTCTGCAGCGGGAGAGAGAGAGACAGATGGGAGGGGTTCGCCGACCCCGGGGCACGCCACCATGTGGTCCTCCGCGAGATGTATGGCCGACTCCAGCGACGTGGGGCGGTGGCACTGGACCCACTCGGCCGTTCTCCTTGGGAGCCGAGTGATAAACTGCTCCAGTACCACGCGATCGATGATGCTCTCCACGTCACTTCCATCGGCCAGCAACCATTTGCGGCAGGAGTCCCGGAGCTGTTGGGCCATCACGAAGGGCCGGCCGGACTCTGCCAGCTCCAGAGAACGGAACCTCTGGCGATGTTCTTCTGGGCTCCGGCCGACCCGCTGGATGATGGCCCTCTTCAGGTCATCGAAGACCAGGAGATTCTGCACCGGAAGCTGCTGTGCCGCCACCTGGGACTCCCCGGAGAGCAGGGGGACCAGGCGCATCGGCCACTGGTCCCGAGGCCATCCACAGACCTCTGCCGTCTTCTCAAATAAATCTAGGAATGCCTCCGGGTCGTCCCCAGGCCCCATTTTGTTGAGAGGGAGGTGGGCGGGCACAGCTCGTTGTTCCGTGGCTTCCGGTCGAACCTCCCGGTCAATCCAGCTCCGGAACCTCTCGCGGTCTTCCTGCTGGGCTTGGAGGACGGCCTGGAACCGCCTCTCCTGATCCTGTCGCAAGTCCAGCAGGGCCTGGTGCTGATCTTGCTGCATGACCGCGAGGGATGTAATAATCTCCGCAAATGGTGCAGCAGAGGGCGTTTGCATGGCGGCGGCTTCCGTCTTCCTTCCCGGGTTTCGGCACCAGTGTAACAATGTTCGAGGATGTAAGGAAGGAAGCGGACAGGGTCAGCTGGACTACTGACTGTATTTTATTAGTTTCAAATCAAAAAGGTGTGCAGACAGGCACAAAACGGTCATAAAGTATCACAAGTTTCACAACAGATGAGCTCCACGCTGTGTGGGAGTGTATCAGAGTAGTCCCTCTCTCTCTCACTCGCTCCTGCTTCTCCTGGCGTTTTATACTCTCTCCACGCCAATTACTGAAACAAGAGACAGGTGTTTGTTATTTCCGCTTAATCCACTCACTCACCGTGCGTCTCCTGCCTCTCTCTCCCACTGCAGACTTCGCTGAACCACGCCCCCCTTGCCACAAAGAAATATAGGAATTAAACAGTATACCTGGCTTAAAGCATCTAATAATAGGGTTAGTGGAGCTAGATTAGATAGATTTTATTTAGGTAAAGAATGGAATAATAAAATTACAGATGTTTCTATTTTACCTGCTGGGTTTTCAGACCATCATTTGATATTATTTGTTTTGAATATGAAGAAAATTTCAAAACCAAATTATTTTTGGCATTTTAATATTAAATGATTACAAGATGCTTTATTTTGTGAAAACTTTAAATTTTTTTGGAATGATTGGAAGTTAAAAAAGGGGTCTTTTGAAGATTTGCATATGTGGTGGGAGGTTGGTAAAGCAAATATAAGGATCTTTAGTCAAAATTATAGTTCACATTCTACTTCTATGTTGAAAGTAGCGGTACAAAAACTCCAAAGGGATATACAAGTTTTGGAGAATATTCTTGAGAACAATAATAATGATGGAAAAATACAAAATGAACATTTGAATAAAAAGAAAGAACTTGGTTCATTATTACAAGAACAAGTGAAAGGAGCATTAATAAGGGCAAGAATGTGCTCTATTAAAGATATGGATGCTCCTTCCTCATATTTTTTTAATCTTGAAAAGAAAAGTGTTCACCAAAAGCAAATGTATCATCTTCGTCGGCCTGATGGGGCCATAACTTCTGACCCAGTAGAAATAAGGAAACTGGCAGCTAATTTTTATATGGACTTGTATGATGCTGAGACTTGTGATCCTGAATGTGTTTCTGATTTGCTGAGTGATCTACCAAAACTGACAAATGAACAGAAAAAAACTTTGGATGGACTAATTACATTTCAGGAGATTACTGAAGCAATGAGACAGTTATCAAATGGCCGTTCTCCAGGAATTGATGGACTGCCAGCAGAGTTTTATCAAACTTTCTGGAATATACTAGGAAATGACTTATAAGAAGTATTATTAGAGAGTATAGAGAATAAGTTACTTCCTACAAGTTGTCGAAGAGCAGTCCTTTCTTTGCTCCCTAAAAAGGGGGATTTATGCCTTTTAAAGAACTGGAGACCTGTCTCTTTACTGTGTATGGACTATAAAATACTATCAAAATGTTTAGCAAATAGGCTGAAACATGTTTTGGAATTATTAATTCACAGAGATCAAACGTATTGTATCCCTAATAGGTCAATTATGGATAATCTCTTTTTGTTAAGAGATGTAATTGATTTTAATCAATTCACTAATGTTGACCTGGGTGTGCTTTCATTAGACCAAGAGAAGGCTTTCGATAGAGTCAATCATAAATATCTTTTTGAAGTTTTGAAAAATTTTGGCTTTGGGAAGAATTTTATATCATATATCCAACTGTTATATTCTGAAGTCTTTGTGATTGTGAAAGCTGGTGGAGGATTGAGTGCACCAATACCTGTATTAAAAGGGATTAGGCAAGGCTGTCCACTTTCTGGACAATTATATAGCCTTGCTATTGAGCCACTTTTGTGTAGGCTAAGAAGGGATCTCAGTGGATTTTATTTTCCTGATGTAAACATTATGCATGGAATCTCTATATCAGCTTATGCTGATGATGTTACTGTTTTTATTTCAAATCAAAATGATATTAATATTTTAAATGAAACTATTGAAAAGTATGAGAAGGCATCATCAGCAAGGGTAAACTGGGGAAAAAGCGAGGGTCTTATTATTGGTCAGTGGAAAAATGGGCAAGGACCTCCAAAATTACCTGGTGGATTGCTGTGGGAAAGAGATGGGCTTAAAATGCTAGGGGTTTTTTTTGGAAATAAACAATTTCAGAATAAAAATTGGGAGGGAATGCTGGAAAAGGTGTCTGCCCGACTGCTTAAATGGAAATCGATATTACCTCTAATGTCATACAGAGGAAGAGTTCTGGTTGTAAATAACCTGGCTGCCTCAACTTTATGGCATAGACTCATTGTAATGGAACCACCTGAAGAACTGATTTGCAAAATACAGAGGACATTTGTGGAGTTTTTTTGGAGTGGAGAACACTGGATTCGTGCAGCAGCACTCTACCTTCCTGTTTATGAGGGAGGTCAAGGTCTGGTGGATGTGCGGAGTAAGATCTGTGCTTTTAGAATACAAGCAGCGCAGAGATTCCTGTATCATGAGGACTTAGCTTGGACTCAGACTGCGAAAATGATTTTACAAAAAGCAGGTGGTCTTAAATTAGATAGACATCTGTTTTTACTTGAACTGGAAAAAGTTAACCTGTCTGAGGTTACATCCTTTTATCGGTCAATGTTGCACTCTTGGAAAAATGTTTTTAAAGTGGAAAGAGATATTAATGAATCTGGGAGTTGGATACGAGAGGAACCGTTGTTTTTCAATCCTATGATTCAGACAAGACTTTTGTCATCTGTAAGCGTGCGCGCATGTTTACAAAGACATGGCATTGTGAAGCTGGGGCAACTTTTGAATAATGACCGATGGGAATCAGTGGAAACCTTGAAAGAAGCGACAGGTTTAAAGTCCTCACGCTTGATGGAAAAGCTGGTAGAAGAAATTCTTAATGCATTACCAAGTGGTTATAGGAAGAACATTGGACAAGGTTTTCCACCAGATATAAGAAATGAGCAGGATTTTCCAAAAATAAGAGTTACTGCTGTTGTTGCCGAAGGACAATCGGATGAATCGGCAGGTTCGATTTTATCTTTTGAAACTCCACAGCTGGACTTGTTTGAAAATACATCAAAGAAAGCTGTATATAACATTACAGTTAAAGTTTTGCATCAAGTTTCGCTCAGAGGACAAAAGATCTCAAGGTGGCCAGGTTTGTTGAAGCCAGAATTTCTCGTGAGAGATAGATGGAGAACTTTGTATAAATCTCCAGTAGAGAAAAGAACAGCGGATCTACAATGGAGAATTATTCATGGAGCAATTGCAACGAATAAGCATGTGGCGCACCTGAACCCAGCAGTTGGGGTGGGATGTAGGTTTTGCGGAGAAGAAGAGAATTTGGAACATTTGTTTTTAAAATGTAAAAGGTTGGAAAGTCTTTTTGATGTTCTTAATAGATTGTTTCAAGGTTTTGGTGAAGAATTCTCAGAACAAGTTTTTATAGGGGGTGTGAAATATAATTTTTCAAAAAGAAGGAAGATGTGTCTTTTAAATTATTTAATAGGAACTGCAAAATTGGCAATATGGAAAACCAGGAAAAATCAAGGGTTACAGCTTCATAGTATTAATGCTGAAGTGATGTTCATGAAATTAGTAGCTGGTAGACTGAAAATAGAATTTGCGTATTACAGTTTGGTAAATAATGTGATGGGTTTTAATGATCTGTGGTCTGTCAATGATGTTTTGTATATTATTTATGATGGGCATTTGAGGTTGAATTTTTAATTTTTATATTTATTATGTGAGTTGTTGAAGATTGTTATGAAGTGTTTTTTTTAAATAAAGTTTTGTAAACCTCTCTCTCTCTCTCTCTCATCTGTCTCTCTCTCTCTCTCTCTCTGCCTGTCAATACAGNCGCCACAGAATCATTCATCCTCACCAAACGCAACACAGCCGTCAATCAAACCATCGAATATGAAACAAGCACAACAAAAACATACAAGATGACTGCAGAACTTCACAGTATGCTGCCCAAGGTGTGTGTGGTTCTGATAAACCCAACATGAGGTCAAAATATGATGGCAAAGTATTGTCAACAGCTTATAAATCATGTTTTTTAAAAATGTACAAAATGTAGAAAGTTTTCTGTGATGGGTAGGTTTAGGGGTATGGTTAGAGAGAGAATATACAGTTTGTACAGTATAAAAATCTTCATGTCTATGGAATGTCCTCATAATGATAGAAATACCTGTGTGTGTGTGTGTGTGTGTGTGTGTGTGCAGGACATCCCCTGGTCCGGTCGGCGTCTGGATCGGTGTGCTGTGGTCGGCAGTGGTGGGATTTTGAAAAACAGCAGCTGTGGACGTGAGATTGACAGCGAAGACTTCGTCATACGGTAAACACATCCCATCATTCCTTGCTCCCTCACTGACCACAACACATCCGTCAGGATTCATCCATCCTTCCTGTTAATATGATGTTTTCTCTCTTTCAGGTTTAATTTGGCAGCAATTAATGACAGTGATGTTGGGATGAAGACGGATCTGATAACAGTCAACCCCAGCCAGATTCGGTCAGTGTTTTTCTTTTTAAGGATGGGCAGTATATGGAGAAAGCAGAAACTATTATTGTGTATTTCTGGTCTAATGCCAGCAATAGAGTTTGCTGTAACTGTTCATAGCTATTTCTGCTCATTTGTAAGCATTTGAAACAAGTATGTTAATAGTTCTGTTCACTATATGTAGATAAATAGCATTGTGTAAACTAGTTTCATGATATTGCAGTTTAATCTTATCACATTAAAGGGTTAGTTCACCAAAAAATTACAATTTTGTCATTTACTCACCCTCATGTTGTTCCAAACCCGTAAGACTTTTGTTCATTTTCGGAACATGAATGAATTTTTAATGAAATCTGGGAGATTTCTGTCCCTCTGTTGACAGTCTACGCAGCTGACACTTTGAAGCTTCAAGAAGTTCATAAAGAGATCGTAAAACTAATCCATATGAATTGAGTGGTTTAGTCCAAATTTTGTGAAGAGACTCGATCACTTTATATGATGAAAATATTTAATTTAGGCTTTTATTCACATAAAATCATTCTTTAACACACACATCAGATATGGCAANCCTCCTTCAGTGGACTTGCTGATTTGCAACTCAACAAACATTTCTTATTATTATCAATGTTGAAAACAGCTGCACTGATTTATATTTTTCTGGAAACCGTTTTAACAGTTTAAACCATTTTTCTATTTTTTATTCATTGTTAAATAGACCCCAAACGTATAAATGGTAATGTACTCTACTGGGGTCAACATCCATCCATCCATCATAAACGTACTCCACACGGCTCCGGGAAGGTATAGGTCGTAGCGTAAGCGTAAACTGTAAAGGCAGGAACACACCAAGCCGACGGTCGGCCGTTGGGCAGTTTTTCTTCGTCGGCCGACTAGGTTTTCTCAGTGTGTTCCGCACCGTCGGCTGAAGTTGGTCCTCGTCTGCCTTTTTTCGGCCGATTTGAAATGTTGAATCGGCGTTGGAGCTCGTCTGTCCGTCGGGCCATCGGATCATTCTGATTGCCTGTTCAGCTACTGCCGCCTGCTGTTTCGGAAAGGCATTTAATCTCACGCAGGCGCAGAACTGACGTGCTGCTTAGCCGTCGGCTGTTTAGCGTCGGTTTGGTGTGTCAGGACAACTTTGGACATAGACGCTGCCGACGTGAACCAACCCCGCAGTCTGCTTTCGTTGCCACTAGTTAATCGGCGTCGGCTTGGTGTGTTCTGGCCTTAAGAGTTTTACACTTTCTTGGTAATTTGAATACAGAAGGTGGTCTGGCGGAAGCTAGATATTTTACTTCATAGCTTGTTAAATATGGATATTTTTTTTACACAAACGCATCGCTTCGCTTCAGAAGGCCTTTATTAACCCCCCGGAGCCGTGTGGAGTACGTTTATGATGGATGGATGTGGATGGAAGCACTTTCATCAGCTCATACTCATTGGTCCCGCTCACTGCCGTTATAAAGCTCGGATGTGTCAGGATATTTATTAATATATCTCAGATTGTGTTCATCAGAAAGAAGAAAGTCATACACACCTAGGATGGCTTGATGGAGAGTAAAGCTTGGGCTAATTTTCATTTGAAAGTGAACTAATCTTTTAAACACTTCAAAGTCATGCAGCATTTACATAAATAAACATCTAGAATTAAAATTAAAATCAAATTAATATTAAATCATGAATTTAAAACTCATTTTGTAGTTCTATGAGCAAAATGCCACCCCTGCACGTGATAGTGGGGAAGTTGTGGCACTTTTATAACTTAAGATTTTTTTTCATTGTTGTTTTTACAAACATTCAACTGCCTAATTTCATTTGAAAGCAGTTTTTTTTTTATACCAACACTTTGTTTTTGATATAGCTATAGCTATATTAGGGCAGTCTTACTATTTTTATTCAATGCTTTTTAGCGCTCAGTAGAAACACTGGACCGACTATCGGCTTGCCATTGGTCTCCAACAGTGGCACAGCAGCGGCAAATTGCTGGTGGCGTGCCGCCCAAAAAACGCTGGCAGATGGACGACATTTGGTTGGCTCGCCGATGGTGTGCTGACAGTGTTCCAACCGTGTATAACTGGTGGACTGCCAGGTCATTGGTGGTGGAAAAAATATGGGATGGGAGGAAAAAAAATTTCCTCCCATGTTCCCCCGAGAAACTTTGTTCTCTCCGGACAAACACTTCCTGTTTAACGTCCCTCTGGCAGTGTGTCAGCTTTGTACGTTAATGTCTTTGTATGTCCCATTTGTCAATTTTAGGCTTCAGAAGGGTGC
This sequence comes from Anabarilius grahami, assembly GCA_003731715.1. Lineage (NCBI taxonomy): Eukaryota > Metazoa > Chordata > Actinopteri > Cypriniformes > Xenocyprididae > Anabarilius > Anabarilius grahami. The sequence goes on from RJVU01054669.1 coordinate 727,755, forward strand.
TCGCTCTCCTCGTAGGAAGACTGCGAGTGTTTAGGGTGCCATTTGGGACAGTGACATAGGGTTTTATTTTGAACTTGATCTTCCTGGATCAATAACTCGTGAACTAAACATTGTTAAAACAAAACTGACACTCCTTTTCAATCATAGTAACGCAGACAAAGAGCTACACCATAATTTTACTCAAAACAAGCCTTCGTCTGCCCTGGACAAAAGTCTATATGAGCAGGCGGCTGAGAGACAAGTCCGATGCAAAGTGCAAAACCCGAAAAGCGTTACTACAAAAAATATTCAATAACTTCACTGTAACACACTGTACTGTAACCAAATTCAGTTCACACATCAACGCTATTCTGCTGGTCATACTACAACACTTGGTTTGGTAAAATGTGCTTTTGGATAATCTTTATGATTTTTATTATAAAAAATATTCAATAACTTAACTATTATGCAGTGTAATGCCATCAAATTCAGTCCACACATCAAAGCTCTCTTGCTCCTCATACTATAGCACTTAGTTTGAAAAAAATGTGTATTTGCATAATTATGATTTTGTGAAAATGAAAATGATTTTATGATTATGTAAACACAAAGGACGCTGGTTCTCTACACATTGGGACACTTATGACTATTTCCGGCGACGTGACAATGTCCTCATTGTTCAACATCAATACTGGTATTTATGAACAACAGCAGAGCTGATAGCTTTCTGACTGTAGCACAGTTCGTATATACGGGAAGAAGGAGGCGGGAACCGGCGAACGTTCAACATAAGTTTTAATTCCAAAATAAACAACAGAACAAAACGAAAGTAATGCCGGCAGACCCTCGCGGACGTCTGCCGGCCACACAAACATAACAAAAACATAAAATAAAGTCCAGGCCTGGTCCTCTCTCGTCCGTTCACTGTCGTCGCTCCTCCTTTTATGCCTCCGGAGCTCCTCCGTGAGGGACTCGAGGCCGGTGCGCCTCACAGGTGACGATCATTAACACTCGCGTCACCGGCCTCGCGCCGTTCCCTCNTTTTGGATAATCTTTATGATTTTTATTATAAAAAATATTCAATAACTTAACTATTATGCAGTGTAATGCCATCAAATTCAGTCCACACATCAAAGCTCTCTTGCTGCTCATACTATAGCACTTAGTTTGAAAAAAATGTGCTTTTGCATAATTATGATTTTGTGAAAATGAAAATGATTGTATGATTATGTAAACACAAAGGACGCTGGTTCACTACACATTGGGACACTTATGACTATTTCCGGCGACGTGACAACGTCCTCATTGTTCAACATCAATACTGGTATTTATGAACAACAGCAGAGCTGATAGCTTTCTGACATTACTTGTAATGTTATTTAAAGTACGTTATGATAAATTATTTGCTTGTTACATAAACGTGCAACATTTCAGCCGTAAATAAATTATAAATGTTAGCAAAATTATGTTCATTACCTGTCTAGCGATGTATGTTTATGTTGAAATATAATAAAATAATGGTTTGTATTTTTAAAAACATCTGTTGCGCATCGTTATGTGTAGTGAGTTGTCTCACGCGATTTAAGTTTCGCGCTTCAGAACTTCCGTTTAGGGAGCATAGTGAGCATCGATGCTCACTGGTTTTCATGGTGCATTGTGGGATTTTTTAGGGAGCAAACGTTTCAGTGCGCTGGAAGGATTCTGTGATTGAGACAGCCCTTAAATGGCCGACTCCCTGACCAGTGCCCTGACTACTGAACTAGGGAGCTGATTGAGACACACCCATTGACTTTTTTTTTCTTCACTTTTCGGGTTTTGCACTTTGCAGATGGTGCCTTCGGACTCTTCGGAATTGTGTTTTAAAAAACGTTTAGCTCACGAGTTATTGATCCAGGAACTTTACTGNGACTCCTTGAGTTTTTTTTTTTTTTAAAGCTGCAGCAAAGGAAGAACGCCCTGTGTTATAAACAGTGATACGTGACATAAGACTTGTCTTGCCTGTAGTTCACCCCAAAATGGGCCAGTATATATGCACATTGTCACATAACTTCTGCTGGTTGACTTCAAGGATCATTATGAAAATATTAGCCACAGAAGAGGTGCAGATTTTGCAATCAATACTGGCCCACAGACTATAGGAAGATACAACGACATAATTATGAATTTTGAGCGAATTACACTTTAGGCTATTCCTTAGTCCACCCACACGTGAAAATTGGACAACTATTGCCACAGCGCACCGGCAGAAGTAAAATGATTATGAATGCGTCAGGGGAAAAACAGCCCGATCTCATGAAAGTGCGATTGCACGATTTTGTGTTTCTATTTGGCGTGCTATTTATATGCAGAAATGACAATGGGCATGCATATAATACGCACTTTATGCGTGCATATGATACTCGGTTTTCGGCATGCATATGCAGTTTTGACGTAGCCAACATAGACCTAAAATACGCCCCTACACCACACCACTAATCCTACCCATATGCACGCAAAAATAATTTCAGCATATAAATAGCACGCCAAATACAAACATAAACTCGTTCTATAGATACGCAGTACTAGGGTTGCTCCGCCGCAGTAGTGGATGCGCCTATATGAGAATATTTGTTTTCCATTTGAATTGGTTCATTTAAAAGCAGGGGCGGAGCCAGCGGGTGGCCGTGGCCACCCTTGCCCTAAGCTTGGCCACTCCTTTGGCCACCCTGCTCACAACTGCTGTTTCTGTCTACTTTTTTGTTGACAAGAATTGCGTTTATTGAAACGCAGAACCGTCTCTTTAAGACCACAAAAAACGGGAGACTTTTCAGACGCGCAATCCAACTCCGCCTCAGCGCCAGGCGCAAGTCAAACGCGCGCGGAAATGACACAGATGCCGAATGAGCTTCAGCAGAACAACAGTGAACGGCGAACATTTTATATTGCTTACGTAAATGTTTCTCAACTGGAGGGTTGCAAGACCGCGCACTTTTCAATCACGCGCAAATACGGCGCGCTGTATATTACTTACTATAAATAAAGCGCAAAAGAAACTACGAGAGCATGCAACGTCGTAGTTATGTTGTCTATTAAGGCATGAAATAACCAAAAAAGGCGATTAAAGCTGCGTTAAAACTGCATGCATGTAGGCCTATTTAAGATATATATATATATATATATATGCCTATGCGTCTCATGAAATATTCTAATATTCTGCTATGTGAGATCACAGTATGGCACAAAATGATATGGAATTTTTTAATGCATAAATAAAAGTGAGAACTGTGCATTTGTACTAGAAGATGCTAATTTTGCAAGCAAACAAAAATGTATCACATTTAAATGCATAAAATAATTAATTTTACATTCTGGCATTTATGCGCTGTTGACTTCCGCATCAGCAATATGGGAATTCAAAAGAGAACACTTTTTTCCCCCTTTGTACTGAGTTTAATTTAGGTATGATAGAACTGTTGCAATTATTTATTTTGACAATATAGAAAGTTAAACATTTAGTGTTTACTTTTTTGGTTAGTTTTTGAAACAGACAAACTCAGAATTGTTGAAGTTCATTGATTATACATAAAATTCAATGAAGGTTGTATAATCTTTGAACTACAGTATGTAGTTATCTGTCTCATCCATGAAGACGCAACAATGGAGAACAAGCTATTGGGGGTTTTGAGAACCAGAACTGACTGAACAAGTTGAAATTTAGCTGTAGTGTGAGCCCCTTTATTAATATGCCTGCAGGTGAGGAATGATAAAAAAAAAAGGTCAAATTCACTCAGCATTCCATGATCTAATTCACTATCTCAATTACAATTAAGTACAAATTAACTGTATTCAGTTGTGTTGTAGGCACAGTCCAGTACATTATATTCAGACTCATTTTTATGTTGAAATAATGAAGATTTCTGTGCCACTGCCACCCCAGACTGGTTGCTGGCCCCTGCCTGGCCACCCCTATGAAAAGATCCTGGCTCCGCCACTGATTAAAAGTAGACACACTATGCGTTATCTATCGATGTGTTTTTTATATCTTTGAGGCAAGTTCAAAGTAAAACTCTATGAACCACTCCATTGTGAACGTACTGTACAGAGCTGTCTGACACTGCCCGCAGGACTTTAAACAGGAAGTGTTTGTCTGGAGAGAATTCTCGGGGGAACGCAAAATTGTGAAAACATTTTTCCTCCCATCCCATTGTCATATATTAGAATGATGGTCTGTATCTTTAAGATCTAAGTGCACTATGCATTATGGGACCGGATGTTAAGGTATGAGGTGGGCAGAAAGAAGTAAAGTGGATATTTGATTCAGTAGAGCGTGTGGGTGACATTGGGATGCACTAAGAACAGATATACAACATTGGCGACGAGGATGTAGCCTGGATGTTAGCACTGATTGCACGCGATGGAAAAGTCAGGTATTCCTGCGTTTGAGTGTTACAAAGATCCCGCGACTCTTGGTTCAAGATGGACAAGATGGCTGACATCGTTTGAACTTTATGCCGACGGCAAAGGACTTATAATTGAAGAGGATGCCGCAGCGACAGTTCTTCAGCGGCGCAGGGCACTTCTTTTGCATCACGCTGGAACTGATGTTCAAGATATATTCTCCACGTTGACAGATACGGGAGATGCTACCGATTATAACGCGGCCGTTGCAGCCTTGAATGCATACTTTGTGCCGCGAGTGAATACTGCTTATGCAAGACAGTCATTTTATACACTCTCACAAAACCCCGGCGAGACAATTCAACAGTTCCTAACACGTCTCAGACAGGCAGCAAGAGACTGTGCATTCGCGGATGACATGAATAATCAAATCCGAGATTCTATCATAGGGAAATGCACATCAACATACGTGCGCCGTAAACTTTTGGAGGAAGGACCTAACCTCACGCTTGATCGTGCGTTGGAGGTTGCCGCCCTCTGTGAACGGATCAAAACCTGACTCCGAGACTGTGAATCGCGTCTGTAAAAAGGGAGGAAAGATTAAAGGTAAATTCAAAGGAAAGCAGCAAGCTGAATGCAGTAAGCAGAACAAACAATGTTATAGATGTGGAAATACAGATCATTTAGGACGAGATTTAAAATGTCCGGCGAGGGGTCAGACATGTCACAAATGTAAAGGACGAGACCATTTCTCAAAAATGTGCAAAAAAAAAAATGTGAAGCAGCAAACAGTTAACCAAGTTGAAAGGCAAGCTGAATATGCATTTGTCATCCAAGACGATTACATGGCTGAGAGACTAAATGTCTGCTTGGGAAATGTAAATTAAAAAATGCTTGTAGACTCAGGTGTGACTAGTAACATCATTGATGAAAGAACATGGGAGGAATTGAAAGCAAAGAACATCAAATGCCATTCATACATCCCAGGAATAGAGAAGAAACTCTTCTCTTACTCATCCAATCAGCCGTTGCCATTAAAGGGAGCTTTCAAGTGTGAAGCAAGAATAGACAGCCGGACGGTATATGCTGAATTCATCGTCATCAAAGGAATGGGAGAACCGCTGTTAGGGAGAGACACTGCCATGAAACTTGGAGTACTTAAGATCGGCACAAACGTTGCTGCTATAACAGACCTCAAAAAGTCGCTCCATTTACAATACCCCGAGGTGTTTCAAGAAGTTGGTAAGCTAAAAACTAAACGTCTCAGGTTACGTATGTAACCATAGTTCCCCGAGAACAGGGAACGAGACTCTGCGTTTGCAGTAAACGCATTGGGGAACGCCACGTGACCCAGGTGTCTGAAAGCACTATCCAAAAACTCCAATTCCTATTGGCCGGCGACAGCCTATGACGTCATACGGCGCGACCCGGAAGTATAAAGGAGCGCCTGGAGAGACAGCCAGCATCTATCGTCTTGAGGGACTGTTCTGCAGGCAGGCAACCCGAAGCATGGCA
>RJVU01054669.1:739716-754983 GCA_003731715.1 Anabarilius grahami
TGGAAAGTATGGAAGCTGCCGTATTAATGGACAGAAAGGAACCGCTCGTCGAGCCGTCCGCGCGCGGCCCCTTTCTTAACGCGCTTCCCCGGCAGCTGCAGCTGCCGCGAGAGCGCGTCCCAAACACACAGCAGCTCGCATACACCAGCCATAGGAGCGCTCGCCACCGGACATGATGACGTCAAACACGAACGTCATCGTCATCCGGTCGCTCTCGCCAGCCCCAGGGAAGTTGAGAGAGAATAAAACTTTCTCAAACTTCCCAACGAGCTCGTCTACGAGCCCTATGATTGCAGCCACCGTTAAGCCTCAGCCCAAACAGGGGCCAGAACCACCAGGCAGAGATGCAGACAGCTCTTCCCTCGGGAAGAGTGCCAAACGAGAACAGAGTAAACAACAGACAAACACCCTCAACGCCCTCAAGCACTGTGTATGCGCGCTCCTCTCCAGACAGAGAACGCCCAGAAAAATATGTATATCCAGTGTCAAACCCTGGGACACGGATAAACACACTCTCATGAACGTTTGTAAGGTATATATAAAAAACCCTACCGGAGTTGGTATAGATGCAATCAGACAGAACAGGACCGAAAGACGATGAGATGCTGGCTGTCTCTCCAGGCGCTCCTTTATACTTCCGGGTCGCGCCGTATGACGTCATAGGCTGTCGCCGGCCAATAGGAATTGGAGTTTTTGGATAGTGCTTTCAGACACCTGGGTCACGTGGCGTTCCCCAATGCGTTTACTGCAAACGCAGAGTGGAGTTCCCTTCGAAAGGGAACATATCAGTTTATACATAGACCCAAAGGTACAGCCAGTGGCCCAGCCTTTAAGGCGGATTCCATTCCATTTAAGGGGTCCTGTTGAAGAAAAGATCAAAGAACTCTTGAAGATGGACATTATTGAAGAAGCAAATGGGCCTACCCCATGGGTTAATACAGTCGTGATTGTTCCAAAAGCCAATTCTGAAATCAGACTTTGTCTTGACATGCGGCAAGCCAATCAAGCAATAATCAGAGAGCGATTTCCCATCCCCATGGTAGATGAACTGCTACAAAGCATGAACGGGTCTATGGTTTTCAGTAAGTTAGATCTCAAATGGGGATACCATCAGTTGGAGCTGACACCAGAGTCCCGCCAGATTACGACATTTGCAGTTCACAACGGGGTGTACAGATACAAGCGGCTCATTTTTGGAGTAACATCGGCGAGTGAACAATACCAACATGAGATAGCATCTGCCCTTGCTGGAATAGAGGGAGTTGAAAACATCTCAGATGATGTGATTGTGCACGCAGCTGACCACAAAACACATAATCACCGTCTGCATGCTGTCATGAAGCGTCTGAGAGAATGTGGACTAACTCTGAATCCTGAAAAATGTCAGTTCAGTATAGATCGCTTAAACTTTATGGGGATTCTGCTCACACAGAAGGGTATTGGATTTTCTTGGACTCGTCAATTATAGTAGCAGATTTATTCCACAATTTGCAACCTTGGCAGAGCCCTTGAGATGTCTTACCAGAAAAGACTCAAAATTTGTCTTTGGTCCTGAACAGAAAAGCGCATTTAACACTCTTAAAGAAGAACTCGCAAAATCAGGAACTTTAGCATATTTTGACAAAGATGCACCGACTCAGGTTACGGCTGATGCCAGTCCTGTAGGGTTGGGGGCTGTATTGACACAGCGTCAAAAAGGACAAATGGTGCCAGTGTGCTACATTAGTAGAAGCCTATCAGATTGTGGTCACAGACCATAAGCCATTAGAGTCAATTTACAGTCCACGCTCTAAGCCCTGTGCCCGCATTGAGCGATGGGTCTTGCGTCTTCAACCGTACAACTTTAAGGTTGTCTATATTTCTGGAAAAAAGAACATTGCAGATCCCTTGTCACGACTTCTTGGAAGCACAGCAATGAGGGAGAAGCACTTGCATGATTCGGATGAATATGTGAGATTTGTAGCTATTAATGCCACCCCGAGAGCCCTTACCACTAGGGAAGTGGAAGAGGCATCAGAAAATGATCCAGAACTGATAGAGGTGAGAAAAGCCTTGAAAGTGGACACTTTGAAAACTGTATGACATATGCAGCTGTTGCTGGTGAGCTGTGTGTGGTAGGTTTTCTAGTCCTACGTGGAACACGCATTGTCCTTCCAAAAATATTACAACCACGAGCACTGGCACTTGCTCATGAGGGACACATAGGTATTGTCGGGACCAAACAACACCTGAGGACCAAAGTATGGTGGCCTGGCATGGACAGGGCTGCCAAGAGATATTGTAAGTCTTGCCATGGCTGTCAAATTGTCTCTCGTCCAGATGTTCCAGAATCACTGCGCCCTTTACCATTGCCTGATAGACCATGGCAAGATCTAGCAGTAGATCTACTGGGTCCCCTGCCGTCAAAACACTCAATCCTAGTCGTGGTGGATTACTACAGTAGATATTATGAGTATGACATTCTGACCTCAACCACGACCGTGAAAGTGATTGACAGCCTGGAGAACATATTTAGCCGACATGGACTTCCTGTCACAATAAAATCAGACAATGGCCCTCAATTTAAATCAGATGAATTCAAGAGCTTCTGTGAGGAAAATGGAATCAGACACCTGAAAACAACACCTAAATGGGCTCAAGCGAACGGTGAAGTCGAGCGCCAGAATGCTTCTATCATGAAACGAATCCGAATCGCACAGTCAGAAGGACTTGACTGGCAAAAGGAGCTTCGGAAATATGCTACAGTGTACAGAGGAATTGCACATAACACAACAGGCAAAAGCCCTTCTGAACTTCTGTTTAAAAGGAAAATGAGGTAAGCTTCCTGAACTCACATCCGTGGACAAGGATCTCGAAGTTCAAGATCATGATGCTGAGAAAAAAGGGAAGTATAAACTGTATGCAGATGAACAGCGCAAAGCAGAGTACTCAAATGTAGCTGTTGGAGATCGGGTTCTGATAAGGCAGGAAAAGACGGACAAGTTTACCACATCTATCAAGACAACACCTCATATGGTCGTCAGCAAAGCTGGGAACAAAAGTACAGTACAGTTCCCAGTACAGTCGCAACACAACATTTGTGAAGAAATATGTGGAGAGGGAGAAAGGAAACGAACATAGTAGCAAGACATTAGGAGAGGTTGACTGTTCGACAAACTCAGACCAACAGATAAGGTCAGAAGATTCACAGAAACCTGTGCATATGGCTGAGTGTCATAAAGACGTGACATATGTCAAGCCCCAAAGACAAAAGAAATTGCCTCAAAAACTTGCTGACTTTGTCATTGGTTAAATGCAGGTTGGATGTAGACAATGTTACTGACTTGTTCATGGTTTGATAAATAATAAGAAAGTAGAGTAATGTGAAGATCATAGATAAGCATGTTTTTTTTTTTGGTGTGTGTTTGTGTTTAGAAAGTACAGAGACAACAGTTAAGTGTTAAAGGTCTCTATCCGACTTTGGAGGGGATGTCATATATTAGAATGATGGTCTGTATCTTTAAGATCTAAGTGCACTATGCATTATGGGACCGGATGTTAAGGTATGAGGTGGGCAGAAAGAAGTAAAGTGGCTATACAGAAAAACTCTCAAGTGTGCGACTGATTTAATTCAGTAGAGCGTGTGGGTGACATTGGGATGCACTAAGAACAGATATACAACACCCATATTTTTTCCGCCACCATAGTGGCTCCGCGACAATACTGTCTTGACAATAGTTATTAAAATAACGCGATAGAAACTGCCTCAAAAGAACTATAAAGAAGAGGAGAATGTCGTGTCTGAAAGCTGTATTTGCCATCCCTCAGCGCGTTGCCACTGTCTGACATAACTGGAAAATCAGAATAATGAGTTAAAAATTAATGTTTGTTAAAAATAAAAATACTCGGACGCAACAACCCAAACTTGTAGAATCGAAAATTAAACTGAGTGACAATTATCCGTTTGTGAATTATTCTAAAGAAACTTTTCATTTGGTTCATTTTGATGGTGCGAATTGAAACTATAAAGCGTTACACGGACCGTAATGAAATTATGGACCTACGATTGTAGGATTTGGACTTTTGAATTTTATCTCTTAAGGACTGTTGGATAGGAAACACTCGCCCTGGTGGGCCGGTCAGAACCCAGGAACTCAGTCAACCACAGTTCTTTCCTTTTGTGACCGGGCGATACCCGAAGATCGCACTTGATTCCGACTACGCCACCGGGGTTTTTATACCCACGGAAATAATTTAATATAGCAACACAAATTCGTTACCAGTAGGTGGGTGAGTAGAGACGCAGACAAAGGATTACAAAGATGAGGCAGCTTTATTAAAGTGTACAAAAGTTAAAAACTGTCAAATCATCTCACATGGGCTCCATATTCACAGGTCACAAAAAAACAAAACTTCACTCTACAAAAACTACGATATACATAAAATAAAGTTTAAAGGAAGGAGATGGTCTGCCGCAACCCTTTAATTGTCACACCACACTTAATAAACCATAAACCAAATCACTCCAACCTATGAAGCACGGCACTCAATGTAAACACCATTAAACGAGCAGCCAAACTCCTTCTGCAAAATACAAAAAAGGAAACAACACCACACTTTGTAACAAAGAATAACTAAAATTTAAACTGACAAAGAAAACATTACATTCAGTGTGTTTACAATTCAAAGCAAAAACAAAAGGATGAACAAAAGGGAAAAAAAACAAAAAACAAAGTTGACCGGATTGCAACCCAGGCAAGGCAGCAGTGCGTTCCATCGCTAGACGTGCATTCCGTCACATAATGAAACCCTTGGGCATTTAAATCAACCTGCCAAACATAAATAGCAGAGTTACTAATAAAATCATTAAAACAAAACAAGCAACCTACTCTCGTACATACCAGGAGATGTTCACAGCGCAGTACTATGCGTGTTGCTGATCATAGCGTGCAGCTAGTTGTTCATGAATGAATGAATGAATGAGGCATTTATATAACGCTTTCCTATGTACAACTGTACACCCAAAGTACTTTACAATCATATCAGGGGTCTCTCCTCATCCACCACCAGTGTGCAGCATCCACTTGGATGATGCGACGGCAGCCACAGTACAACGGCGCCAGTGCGCTCACCACACACCAGCTGTAGGTGGAGAGGAGAGGGAGTGAAAGAGCCAATTTAAATGGATGGGGATTATTAGGAGGCCGTGATTGGCAAGGGCCTATGGAGGGAATTTGGCCAGGACACCGGGGTTACACCCCTAGTCTTTACGAGAAGTGCCATGGTATTTTTAATGACCACAGAGAGTCAAGACCTCGGTTTAACGTCTCATCCGAAGGACGGTGCTTGTTTCAGTACAGTGTCCCCATCACTATACTGGGGCGTTAGGACCCACACAGACCACAGAGTGAGCACCCCCTGCTGGCCTCACTAACACCTCTTCCAGCAGCTACCTGGTTTTCCCAGGAGGTCTCCCATCCAGGTACTAACCAGGCTCAGCCCTGCTTAGCTTCAGTGGGCAACCAGTCTTGGGCTACAGGGTGATATGGCCGCTGTTCATCTACAAACTACACATAAAAACTCTGTAAATAAATATTCCCTGAAGAATCCTCCCTAAAACAAGACGTACAAACCTGAAACTGGGGGCAGCTTATGCGCAGCAGCATGAAGCAGGTACGGCACACCAAACATCCTTCCATTCATAAATGGCGGACTCCCGTAAAGGGGCGGTACGGATGACAATGCATCCCAGGTAACCAACGCCCTCCCATTTTATACCATAACACTCCGGTCCTGATAGGTTCACTGTTTTTACCTGACATCACCCAATGAACAACCGAGGGTATACTTCACACTGCTACACTTTGATGACTTTACTGAAGCATTTGTGTGTGGTCTGTACAAAGATAAATAACAATTACAATAAGTAGGCAAAATAATACAGACTTCCAATTCAACAATCCAATATAACAAACAATAACACGCAGTTACTTGCAATAAGTGAAATACTATGATTAGCCATATTAGCATCTGAATAAGCGCCATTTAACTATAATCTTCAACTCACACTTATACTTGCAATTTCCTACAAACATCTAAAACATGAATAACGGTCTCTCTCAACAGAAGATATGACATCATCAAAGCGATCAAGTCAAGTCTTGAAGGGGCCACTCACGCAAGCCGTTTATACAACGATGTTGTAGTTTCTAATAAGTCATGAAATTACCAAAGTATTACGAATATATTACATAAATTCTTGGTTATCTCATAACCTTAGAAGGCCGTATACTGACGACGTTGTGAGCTGGTGATGATGGTTATAATACATAAAATTACTAAAATTGCGTAACTGGTATGTTGTGTGTTAGCTGAGCAGATGCATATTTTACTGACATATGGTCATCAAGTGTTCTGTCAGTGAATACTTACATTTACATTTATGCATTTGGCAGACGCTTTTATCCAAAGTGACTTACATTGCATTATACTATACATTTGTATCTGAGTATGTGCAATCCCTGGGATCGAACCCATGACCTTGGCATTGCTAGTACCACGCTCTAACCACTGAGCTACAGGAAAGCTTACTTTCCTGTAGCTCAGGAATACTTAAAGGGTTAGTTCACCCAAAAACGAAAATTCTGTCATTAATTACTCACCCTCATGTCGTTCCACACCCGTAAAACCTTTGTTCATCTTCGGAACACAAATTGACTCTTCACCGGGAGTTTGATTGACAAGCGATCTAACCAATCAGAACGCCGAATCCGCCATTTTGTCCGACAAAGCAGTCAGGAGTTAGAAGATTAACCTCGGTGGACTTAAACTTGAAAAATGGTGTGTACTGACGTCTTTCCGTGTTTGAAACAACATTCCTTCTGTTGTTCATTCATGTTTATTTGATGCTATAAATTAACTAGTAGGAAGAGATGATCGGTTTACGAGCCGCTTGATCTGAGGCGCTACAGCGATCTGTCACGACACATTAAAGAGCCACAAAACGGGTTTTATTGTTCGAATTTCTTAAACTACACAGTTTGAAAGCTGGGACTTTGTTTAATATCATAAGTAACCTGCTCTGTCTTGTCTGTTGACGTGTTGTCAGTGTCCTCTTTGCTCCGCGATGTATTTTTCACTGCGTGTGGCGTGACAGCGCCACGGCTTGTCGGACAAAGCAACAGTAACTAAGGGGGGCGGGTCTTTGTGAAGGGTCAATTAAGATATTTTGATTAAAAAAAAAAAAGAGGGGGGGGGGGACTTTTTTTTAACAATATCTAGTGACGGCTGATTTCAAAACACTGCTTCGGAGTTTTACTAATCTTTTGTTTCAAATCAGTGGTTCAGAAGAAATAACTTAATTTGTGTTCCAAAGATGAATGAAGGTTATATGGGTGTAGAAAGACATGAGGGTGAGTAATTAATTACATTTTCATTTTTGGGTGAACTAACTCTTTAAGAGTGTTTCTTAAAAACTTTGTGTTCTCTAGATTTAAAAACCTGGAGAAGAATCCGGATCCGTTGGTGGAGCGGGTCAGTGTGTACGGAAACGCCCCCCTCATTATTCCCGCCTTTGCCTACACAATCTGCACGTCTGTGTCAATCAAAACTCTCAAAGTCCTCCAGCCAATCAGACCTCAGCAGCCGGTGGTGTTCTCCAGCCCCTCTTACCTGCGGACGCTGGACAGCTTCTGGAAGGGGCGTGGCCTGAGGGAGGAGCGGCTCTCTACTGGGTTTATGTTAATCAGCACGGCGCTGGAACTGTGTGAGCACGTGCATGTTTATGGATTCTGGCCATTCGACAGCGACCTGCAGGAGCGTCCGGTTCCGTACCATTATTACAACCAGCTGAAGCCGCACCGCTACGCGCACAAGATGCCGGAGGAGTTTGTGCGACTACTGCAGCTCCACAGCCAGGGGGCGCTGACACTACACCTGCAGCCCTGCTCCTGAGACACGATGAACACTGAGTATTTGTGATGGTCATCTTTTGATTGACTGTTTTTATATTCATTTAGGAATATTTATGAGAGAGCGCGCACACACTCAGATATGTCTCTCCAATACAATAGCAAAATATATAAGTATAGTACTTTTATGTTACATTAATCAGTGTCTAGCACACCTTCCTAAGGAAAGGATATGGACCAGAAGACATTACAATTACTAAATGATATTTAGACAGACTTAAAGAAGTTCCATATCTATACTTGTGCTCTTATTATTTAAGTTATTTTGCCATTAATGTAAAAAAACATGTGCAACAAAATGTCGGCCCAGATCCGGCCCACATCTGGTCCGAGTGTAATCCACATGTATCAGATGTGGGCCGGATCTGGGCCACATTATATTGCTGTCTGGGTTGCTCTTGTGAATTTTGATGTTAATTACATTTATGAGCTGTTTCTTTAATACCGCGTGGTTTATATGCATGTTGATGCTGTTTGGGCTGACATTTTTGACACACCCACCAAACAAGAGAAAACGTATCTCAACCCCGTTGCCCACCATTTCCAGGAAACATGTAGTTCAACCCGGAAACCGTAGCAAAACGTTGTGCACCGGTTTGAACTTGAACGTGCCTCAGGTGTACCTTTAAAGATGGCCCAAGGAAAGTTTTGTCAGATTTTGGAGAAAAATATTTATTTCGTCATGTGATTTTAATCAATTTTGGTGTAAACTGGTGATATTAAATAAATTATTTAAACGTTACATGTAGGTCTATTTGATTATAGAGAGAGAACATGAGGGAACATGATAAATATAGATAAACTGAACACACACAGTAGCAAATCACCACCGTAAATCAATTCATTTTAAATGAGTATTTTGTTTTGAATTTCCAAGGTACACGAGCAAGATCATATCTAGTACCACATTACCATGTGATATGATTTGAATATAGTAAAGTGTAATTTATTCCTGTGATCAAAGCTGAATTTTCAGCATCATTACTCCAGTCTTCAGTGTCACATGATCCTTCAGAAATCATTCTAATATGATGATTTGATGCTCAAGAAACATTTCTTGTTTACGCGCTCTTGCGTTACACTCAAAGGGATAGTTCAGCCAAAATTGTAAATTCTGTCATCAATAATTTCCATCTTCATTTTGTTCCAAACCTTTTAAAAAAAGCACCAAGTCATTTTTTAAAAATATTTCTTTGTGCTTCACAGAAGAAAGAAAGTCTTTGGACTGACATGAGATTTAATGATGACGGAATGATCATTTTGCGTAGAAAGTTTCTCTTTAAATGCTACACCTGTAATAATTCCTCTCCAACACAAGATGGCGCCATCTCCAAACATAGATTTGTGCTTAACATTGTTCACAAGACTTTGGAAAAGCACAGCCTTTTACTATTACTGTAGTATTTATGTTATGAACATGTTTGTATATGCAGAAATCTAAACAACCTGAGGACACTGCCTGAGAAAATGTATCCCACAATGCAATGGACCCAGCTTGATCTCCCATTGGTAATGCAATGAATTACAGTTTCAGAACATTGAATTAAAAAATTGCAATCACCATTTTATTTCCAAGACGAACAGTAAAACAGCACATTAACCCTTTCCCCGCCAACGTTTTTTGAAATAGTTGCCAGCCAGCGGCAGTAATTCTGATCATTTTCACAAAACTTTCATGAATCCCAGAATATTTTGTTGTATGAATATCTGAACATACAATAATTCAAAATAACATGTTTTAATAATTGTGTGGAACAACATGAGGGTGAGTTATAAATGACAGAAATTTCATTTTTGGGTGAACAAACCGGTAACACTTTACAATACGGGTGCACTAATAATTCATGCTTAACTAATGCACTGATAATCATGTGTTAATGTATGACTCATGAAGAACTAAATCATTAATTAATGATTACTGCATCAGCAACTAATAAAGAGTCTATGTGATTAATAGATTAAGTAATATATGAATTGTTATCAATTAAATGTCATAATGTATTAATTCCTTAATAACATATTTGTGAATATGTTTGTTAATATGTTAATTGCCACGTATACTTCAACTTCCAGTTGTCTGCTTTAATTAATCATTAACGAATGATTTGCAAATGTATCATTATGTTATGACTTTACTTGTTGAGGCACATGACTATTAACTAATTGTTAAGTAATATGTCATTATGGTTTTGACATCCACACTAAGCCATGGATTTCAATTTCCAACCATCTACAACCGTGATTCCACTACCAGATGAACTGCTGCATCCAGAACCTTGTTGTTCATGGCACAGGAATGTGTCAGGTTAAAGGTGATACAGAGGACCTTTTCGTCGACTGAGAAACCAAAGACTGTTAGTGAGTTTTTGAAATGAGCGCATGCGTAAGAACAACCCCCCTCCTACACAGCACATTTCGAGGGAACGCCTCCCAAAACTCGTGCAGGAGTATTGGAACACGAGTGTTTGTTTACCACCGGCATTCGCTGTGTCGTGTTAGTGGATTCATTATGTCGGACTCACCGCAGGTAACTCATAATCTGCAGTTGTTACTCCTGTCTCCTGACAAAAACATTGCATGCGGCGCCTGTGGAGTGTGGAAAGTTACTGGAGCGCGCAGCCGCACGTCATGGCAGTGATTGACAAGCCAGAGGACCAATCGTTTACGCGATGATCTCGTAAACAATTGGCTGATGTTTTTAAGGCCCTACCTCATGCACAGATGATGTATATTAATATTATTCCTTTCAGTGCACCTAATAAATAGTCTTTTATCAGTTAGTAAAGACAGTTTCAAGTAATATTGCAAAAATGTATAAAACAAAACATCCTCTGTAGCACCTTTAAGCTTGAGGTCAAGGAGGAAAGGTGGAACATGTAGAACATGCAGCCGGGCACTGCTATTTTATAACACTGTGTCTATACCGGACACAGAGAATAGAACCCATTTTAATCAGTGACAGTGATGCTACACTGGATGCGGCACAACGAAAACGTCACTGTCGTCTGTTATGAAGGACAAATGGACTTGCAATGGATTTGCAATGTCCAGTGTAAACAGCTGTTGTGGCATGACTGGATAATGGTATTGGGTATATATATATAAATAGGATAATTAACACATTAACTTACACTTTTAATTAATAAAATATGTTATTAAGGAATTAATACATTATGACACATTTAATTAATAACAATTCATATATTACTTAATCTATTAATCTTATAGAAACTTGTTGCTGATGCAGTAATCATTAATTAATGGTTTAGTTCTTCATGGGTCATACATTAAAACATGATTATCTGTGCATTAGTTAAGCATGAATTAATGCATATTAGTGCACCCTCACTGTAAAGTGTTGCCAACTAACCCTTTAACGTTTCCACCGCTGAAATGAATACCAAAACATCACACTTACTGTAAACATTTCTCATTGTGAGCTTTGGTTAGAAGTGGCTGAAATGCAACTGTATGCACGACTGCCAGCCTGCATGGAGAGGTTCTTGAGACTCCAGAAGCTTCAAATATCTGTTTGCTGCTCAAAAGTGGCTTTTCTTTTTTTTTTTACACCTGCCCTTTTAATACAATTAACTTGTTTGGCAGAAACTTTCCTTATCTGACTGAGTTCTTCTGTGCTCTAAATCACTCACAAATCTTTTGACAGTTCGAAAATCTCTTTTCAGTTTTCACAAAATAGCCTATTATTTCTTTTATTGCAAGACACTGCACAGTTTCATGCTTTTCACCTTCAGAAAGATCTTTCTTCTCCCCATATTGCATGAGAACTGTGACTCGGTTAATAATAATGTGGAACAACCTCTTTAAGTAGGTTGTTCCACATTATCTGAGATTGTAGCCGTTATCTACCCTTTTAGAAGAGACCAAACCTTCGGAGTTCAATAAAAAAACTTCAAAGAGCAAATATGAACCTCTAAAAACCTTGAAAAGGTTCAAAGTTGAACTTACAGGTTGATCCACTGTTTTTTTGTAAGTTCTTTTTAGAAACTTTGTTGCGGTAATAGGGTTCATATTAGAACCTGTGTGTAGTTAAGGTTCGTTCATGAACCTTTTCTAAGATGATGAGATTCTACTGCAAGTACAGTTAATGCAGTGTTTCATCTGTACCTCCTGACTACCGCACACATTTCTATAAATTGCCTGATAACCTTGAAAGGCACCATGTTTAACAAAAATTTCAGTTTTACATTCATAATTTGAGAAGGTTTTCATAGATAACAAAAGGTAATTTTGTGTAAAAATGATATTTTGAAATCATATTTTATAACACATTGTTTTCTAAATTCCAAATTTTCTCTGAATATAGACTGAAGCAAGAATGAGCTCAGAGGTGATTCACTGGAAAATCCAAGATGTGGCTGATTGGTTGATGGCAAACAGTTTCCAGGAGTTCATCCCTACATTTCAAGGTTGATCTCACAAAAATGCCCACTCTGTTACAAACATTTTCACGATTAAGCAGATATGAACTCCTGTTGAATCCTGTTGTTTTAACAGAGAATGAAATTGATGGGGACACTTGAATGAACCTAAATGAAACTATGATAGCTAAAATATTCACTAAAATAAAGGATCGAGATAAATTCATAAGATTACAAGAAAACCTAAAGACTGAGACCCACTTTCTTTGAAAATCTAATATTTGAATATTGATCCTACTGATACATAATATTGCAAGTGACAATTCTAGATTCACGAGTGCACATGTTGGAGGACAAAGTTTGAGCACGCTCATGTGATATCTGAGCAGCTAAAACATGACGACTGCACAAATAGATTTTTAAATGCCAGTCACAGTTTTTATTATATTTCTTACTGTGGTATTGTAATTTCAGAGATGAAAAAAATAATAATAACACAAACATAACTGAAAGCTCCCAATTTCGGGACTGTCCCACAGACTGCGGAACGGGTGGTCACCCTTGACTGTCGTACAGTCTGACATGAATGACAGCTCAGATCCCACAGTGTGTCATGAGGATCATGTTCCTACAGTCTGACAAGCAACAATCGTATTGGACTATTATGTGCACCCAGCGAGTTTTGAGAGGGGCGGAGTTGAATGTGTGTGTGTGTGTGTGTTTAACCCCCGAGTCGCACACACACTCACACTCGTGCACTTGTCTCTCTGATGGCATCGGTGTCTCTCCAGTGGATCTTCAGGCTGCTGGTGGTCTTGATCATCTTTCAGGGTGTGTGTGTGGTGTTTTACTACACAACCAACACACACTCTTCCAGGTGAACATTTTTATTTCATTATTAATTGTAATTCAATAATCGCTATTTAAATACATTTTAATCGTGCTCTGTGTTGCTGGATTTTAGGTAGGCCATACCCCATAAAGTCAAAGGACTAGTTTATGGTTTATACGATTTAAGGTTGTGAGGGTTTTTATCCCAATTGATGACACTCATATGATATTTTGCATTATGAAGTTGTTCAATTGAGGAGTGTAAGAAACACACAATTTAAATGTCATTTTTAGGTTGAAACCTCATTATAATTTTAATCAGAATAGAAATGTTTTCTATTTTTGAGAGTAAAGTTGTTCAGAACTGGATCGGCGCTGAATCAGAGATAAGATTGTTTAGTTTGTTCAGGTGTTTCACTCTCGAGCTGCTCTTCAAATTAATCTTTTGATTTACTGCTGTGGAAATATGAGGTTTAAACATTGCTGCGTTTCTGCATAAATAATTCCACCAATTTTTTTTATATAAATACTACTCTTATGCCACAAAATGTATTTTTCGAGAATGTAGTTATTTAGACCCTTAAAGGATTAGTTCACTTTCAACTGAAAATCAGCCCAAGCTTTATTCACCCTCAAGCCATCCTAGGTGTATATGACTTTCTTCTTTCTGATGAACACAATCTGAGATATATTAGTAAATATCCTGATGTATCCAAGCTTTATAATGGCAGTGAAGGGGACCAACGAGTATGAGCTGAAGAAAGTGTCTCCATCCACATCCACATCCATCATAATCGTACTCCACATGGTTCCGGGGGGTTAATAAAGGCTTTCTGAAGCGAAGCGGTGCGTTTGTGTAAAAAAAAATATCCATATTTAACAAGTTATGAAGTAAAATATCTTCAATAGAATCCGTAGGTCCGTCAATAGTATCAGTGAAAGTTACATTATTACGCCATTAGATCAAAGACTCTCTTTGTGAGTGAGTCAGAACAAGGAAGTTGTTTTAGCGCTGTGGGAAATCCCCTTAACTTTTAAAAGGACAAGGAGAAAGATGTCGCGTTCCTCTGTGGACATTTAACCCGATTTTTAAAAATAGATATATTATGGACATCGATCTGTAGAACGAATGATATATCAGATGCAGGTTCTCTCTCTCGTAATACCATAATACTAACATAATACAATAAGCTTCAATCAAGCGACTCAACATTCCTTCGTTACTAGTTCTAAAGTGACGTTTTATAATTAGGCAAGGCACCTTTATTTACATAGCGCTTTTTACAATGCAGATTGCATCAAAGCAGCTATTAAAGAAAATGGTGTAGAGCTTAGATTCTCTGCCCGAGCCCGAGCCCGGACTCGACCCGACCCGACCCGACCCGCGGGCCGGGTCGGGCCGATATTTCCCGCCACCGTCCTCGGGCCGGGTCGGGTCGGGCCCTTGATAAAGCACGTCACGTGTCATGCGCAGCGTGTCGTCCACTCGCACTCGCAGTCTCGCACGCGTGACGCATCACACCTGCTGTGCATGCTGTACTATTCAGCAGCTTAAGTGCAACATGGAGCTTGAAGAAGCAAAGAAAAAAATTAAAACAGGAGAATTAACTTTGAGCAAGTTTGGAGGAAAATCGGAGGTATGGAAACATTTTAAACTAGTCGTGGGTAGTGACAACATATGTGTTGGATAATAATTAATAAATGCACGCACCATTATGAACTTGATAAATGTTACAGATATGTTTTACTATACACAAACAAATACCTTTCAACTTACATGCGCAAAATTCAGAATTAAATCAATGTGCTGCAATTTGTACAAAAAGAGAGTCTGTAGTAGCCTACGCGTTTTAGCCATTAAATAAGCACATTTAGTTTCAAATTTGTTAAGTTTTGTTTTGAAGAAAGATTTTCTTTAAAGTGAATTTCGTTTAGTATAAATTGTATCTTAATTTTAATAAATTTTTCATCAACCAATTGCCTGGATTTAATACATAAAAAGCAATATAGCAGACAATATAATAATGACATGGAGGCGCTGGCGCGCCTCGGTCACACTTACACCATTTGAAACTCGTAACACACGCTGTCACCGAATTTACAAATGC
>RJVU01054669.1:755496-770179 GCA_003731715.1 Anabarilius grahami
TGTGTGTAGCCTAAATGATCTAGCACAGCAGCACCTGCGTTAAAAAAAAATCTGGCGCCGCCCCTGGTTATAACGGCCCACATATTAAAAATGGTCGGGTTTAAATCGGGCTCGGGCTCATAATTACAGTGAACGTGTCGGGCCAGGCCGGGCTTGGACACAACGTGCTCGGGCTCGGGTAGGGTCGGGCTTGATTTGTTGGGCCCGATCTAAGCTCTAAAATGGTGTCATTGTCCAGCTTAAGTAAATTCAATATTGATTCATTCCGTTGTAAAAATCAATAGTTAATAATTTATCTATACCTGCACTGGAGTAAACAGTGATGTCATCATCCAGCTCAGTTCAGTTTGCATACAGGCAGATCAAAACCCTGTTGAATATCAAGTGTCCCCAACTAAGCAAGCCAAAGGCGACAGCATAGGAACCCAAACTGGTGACATCAGGTGGCAAACAGGTGATAAAAATGGAGAAAAAAACCTTGGGAGAAACCAGGCTCAGTCGGGGGGGCCAGTTCTCCTCTGGCCAACAGCGAACAGTGCTTGATTATTATTCAGGCAGCATTACAGATCATAAACTCGATTGGGATTGCAACAGTCAAAATATTTAATCCAGTTCCATAGATCGTATTCATCACGACGGTGGTTTGTTGGGAATCTGTTCCACTGACTGTCGTGTCGGTGAGGCCTTCACAGTCAATCTCTGCTGATACTTCAGGGCTGCGTTGTGGTTGTGTCAAGGCGCAGGTCCTCAATCTCACCTGGATACGGCCCGGATCCGGCTGACTACGGTAAACCTCAGGATAAACAGAGAGACTAGTATTAGCGTAGATGCCATTCTTCTTCTGATGTAACGAGTACGTCTGGTGTTATAAGAAGTGTTCCTGGTTCCGGCTGACCTAAATTAAATTTACGGAGGCTTGGACTCAACTGTTAAACTGTCAACTTGAGATTTGAATCCGTGGCGGAAGGAAGTAGTTCCTCACAAAAGAGGGTTTTTAAAGACATTCTGTTATTCTTCTTATTTATTTAAACACTTGTGCAGTCGAACTGTAATATATATATATATATGCATACAGTTGCAAGAAAAGTATGTGAACCACTTGCAGAATCTGTGAAAATGTGAATAATTTGAACAAAATAAAATAACCCAGATAATACAAAATGCATGTTATTTTTTATTTAGTACTGTCCTGAGTAAGATATTTTACATAAAAGAAGTTTACATATAATCCACAAGACAAAACAATAGCTGAATTTATAAAAAAAAAAACCCAGTCATAAGTATGTGAACCATAGATTCTCAACACTGTGTGTGGTTACCTGATGATCCACGACTAATTGTTTGTTGTGTGATGGTTGTTCATGAGTCTCTTGTTTGTTCTGAGCAGTTAAACTGAACTCTGTTCTTCAGAAAAATCCTTCAGGTCCTGCAGATTCTTCAGTTTTCAAGCATTTTTGCATATTTGAACCCTTTCCAGCAGTGACTGAATGATTTTGAGATTCATCTTTTCACACTGAGGACAACTGAGGGACTCAAACACAACTATTAAAAAAGGTTCAAACATTCACTGATGCTCCAGAAGGAAACACGATGAATTGAGGAAGAACTCATAAGACAGAACTACAATAAAGTAGATTGTGTGCTACAGGTTTAGCAGCAGTTTTGATGACGTTGACAAAAAATTACTTGTGTTTTTTCTTCTTTCAGAGATGCAATGACAGACACGCTTCAGCAGCTGCGCTGTGCAAAACTCAGGCAGAAGTTTTCCATTATCAAACCAGCCAAAAGGTGCGTGAGAATGAAGATCAACCAGCGATCCTGATATTTCAGNATATTCACCAGCGGCTGGGTTTAGTGCTTTGATGTTTTTTATTAGAGTAGTAGTTTATAATAGGTCTTGCTGTAATTCACACAAGGTCGTGTTCCTGGATTAACGATCATCTGATTTCATGGAAGACTTGGGGTTATAATTTTTCATTGACATGTTCTAGCAGCAATTGTTCTTTATTTTTAAGAGTGAGGAAGAACTCATAAGACAGAACAACTACAGGAGCAACTAGAATAAAGTAGATCGTGTGCTACAGGTTTAGCAGCAGTTTTGATGACGTTGACAAAAAATTACTTGTGTTTTTTCTTCTTTCAGAGATGCAATGACAGACACGCTTCAGCAGCTGCGCTGTGCAAAACTCAGGCAGAAGTTTTCCATTATCAAACCAGCCAAAAGGTGCGTGAGAATGAAGATCAACCAGCGATCCTGATATTTCAGAGAACTGACTATTTAATTAAATGTCTTTGTTTCCCTCTCAGTATAAATTTCAAGAGTTTCACGCAGGAGCTGTCAGGTTTCTTGAGCTGCCCGTACAAATCAAACCAAACTGAGCGTGAGCTAAACAGGTGTGTGTCTTTAACATCATTACATTCACACTTATTCATTTGACAGGTGCTTATTATCCAAAAGTGACTTAGATTGCATTCAAGGTTTATATTTTCTTAAGTTGATGAATTGCCCAGGAATCATACTGATGATCTTGGTACCATAATCAACTTGTATGTTCAGTTGCACATTCCTTTAGTGTCTTCATCTCTTTATCTTTATATGCTGATTAAAAGTTGTTGAGCAACACTGGTGCAGAAAGATGTTATGTGTGAAACCATAATCATTTCATAAAACATTTGGTATTTTAACAGTTTGATACTGTTTTCCCAAACATGGTTTGTTCTGAAATGTCTGTGTTTGTGATGTTACATGCCAATAGCTGTTTCCAACCAGCTATTTTTGTGCAAATTTTGGAATATCGCATAAAAAAACACCAGATGGAAACGCCAGGATGTGCATTGCTCAGTTAATGCGGATACCTATATATTTTTTTATTCGATAAGAAGACATGCGCATAAACTACAATGCAAACACTTATAGTAGGGATGCACCGATAACACTTTTTCTACAACGAGCCCAATACTGACACTTTTATTTTTGGTACTCGCTGATACCGATACCTGTATTGTAACTGCATTTGAAAAATTTAAATATATTTGGTAGATAAACCGAAAGAATATGAATCATATTCGTCGATTTAATTTGTTTAGCAAATACATATTTCCTTCAGTTTTTTTAATGCTTAATTATGCCTGTTAAAATGTATTGTACAAGCTTCTGTTACTTTCATTGTTCATTCTATTGCTCTATCATATTTTATCTTTTATTTAATAGCACAGCGCATATTTATAGCTGCTTCACCAGGGCTCAGTGCTAAGGATTGTTTTCTACTGGTTCAGTTGGGTCAGTTGTTCAGATGTTTAGATACTAGTGAAACATCACAATTCTCTATTACATTTTTGATACTACAGCAAAAACTACTAGCATTATTAATGTAAATTTAAAACATTGTTGAAGACAAGTAAACAGTCAGTAATAAAATAAGAACAACTAATACAGTTACAAATCGCACAAATAGAACAAAGATATAAATGAAGTAGTGCTTTTCAGGTTGGTTTAAAATGATTTCTGTTCTCAGAGCAGAAACGAAAGCTAATGCTTTCCATTGTCTCCGGGCGCGTTCATATGTAAATTGCACAAGCTTATTACATACTGTCAGGGTTCTGTGTTTATGTTTCCCTTGTCACATGTTCTTTGTCCTCAGTTTTCCACCACTAGTTTGTTTCCTTGGTTACCCTGATTGAGTTCATTAGTCCCAGCTGTGTCCTGTTAATTAGCCTCATTTGCCCCTCTGTTTGCCCTGTATATATTCCCTGTGTTGTCCCTCAGTCTTTGTCGGTTCTCATCTTAGTATACGTCAGTATTGTACGTTTGTGTTTGATGGTGTTTCCCTTGTTTCCTGGATTATTATTAAAGTCTTCCTTTCTGCATTCCTCCTCATCGTGAGTGTTTATCCACCATGGTAGTGATGGAGAAATGAAGCTTTGTGAAGCACCGAGGCTTTCCCATCAAGTGTATCGTAAAAAGGTTCATTACTCGAAGCTTTTCAACTCGGTGCACTCTAACGACATCTTGTGGTCAAAAGGTGGGAAAAACGGCCTTTGCGTCCCAGACGACCCAGCTATTTTTGGACTGTTTCATGTAATAAATCAGTTTGTGCTATGAAAAGCATATAAAACAATGTAAATTATTATTATACATAAAAAAAAGTCTTTCACATGTCATTTCACTTGCACAATTTGAATAAATGAGTCTGAATAAAATTTGGGGGGAGAAATAGGCAAGCTTTGGCATATATTATCAAAATAAATGATTGTCGTAGAATGAAGTATGAACTGGGAATAAATACAAACTGAACACATGTAAATATTTATTCGTATTATGGCATATTCTTTTGCTAAAGCAAATGACACTTCACATTTGCAAAAGGGTTCATGTTATGTGAATCAGAATACGAAACAGTCACGTGGTTGTGTGCGAAAACGAAGCTTCGGACGTCACTGATCACGTGGTTATTGCAAAACGAATCAAGCTCCAATACAGTGCTTCACTGTGAGATGTTTCGGTTTTTTGATACAAGCTTCGAAGCCTCGGTGTCAAACGTCACATCACTACACCATGGCATGTGACACATACATGAGGAAAAATATATTCTCGGTCAGCGCGGCCTATTGTGCAGGCGTTAAAGCATTAGTCCACTTTTAAATAAACTTTTCCTGAAAGTGGACTAATCCTTTAATGAGCTGAAGGCAATCAATCATTTCGCGTTTGGTGTGAAAGCTCTATTCGTCGGTGATTCGCTTAGCTTTGTCGCTGTGCACTCAATTCACTCCACGTTTTGTTCAGTTTGTTCTCCAGCATCGCCCAGGCAAGTGGATCCCCCAGCTCCACCTCCAGTTGCTGATCCCATCACTCCACCTTGGCCCGTTGACATGTCGGCTCCCTCTTGGCTCTTCCCTCCCTCGGCTCCACCAGATACCATCGTCCTTGCAGCTCCACCAGGCTCCCTCATCCCTCCGGACTTCCTGCCTGCACCACGGATTTCCGAGCATCCTCTGCGCTTCGTCTCTTCACCCCTTCGCTTTTCCTCCAGCTCCACCTTGGTCCTCAGGCACCCTGGCTCCACCTCAGTCCTCAGGCACCCTGGCTCCACCTCGGACACTCGTCACTACGGCTCGACCTCCAGGACCATCGGTGTTGCCCGCTCTCGTTGGCTCTTCATCTGTGTGTAGGGCTCCACTTCCATTGCCTCCATCTCTGTCCATCGTCCCCCTGGTGTCAACAGCCAAGCCTCCACCATGATTCCTCCCTTCCTCAACTCTGCCGTGGGCCATTCTCCTGGCTGCACTCCCCCGCCTGGCTGCTCCTGTCTACTCCCACCGTCATCGCCACCCTGGTCTCTCCCTCTGTTATTTCCCCTGGCTTCCTGCCCTTTACCTGCTCTACTTCCACTGCCAAAATCCCATACCCTCCCTCCTAAGTTGGACTATGGCACGGGAGGGGGGTTTCATGTAAAGTGTAATTCTGTTTTGGTATAGTTTCATGGACCACACACTAACTTGCAAATATTTAACTTTATTGGTACAATAAAGTAAAATATTTTCAAGTGAGTGTGCGGTCATATCTCTTCCATAAAGACTTCCTACCTGTGACCCGCACCTCAGGTGGTGTGTGTTTGCCTAAGTGTCTTAAACACAACTAACATAGAGGATGACCGACAAAGAACTGAACCAAACAGGAAGTATTTATACACCAGGGAAATCAACTAATTAAATGACAACAGGTGAATGAAATGACTAATCGAACGAACTGAGAAACTAGGTCAAGACAGACAAACTAAGAATAAAGAAAACTGATGAAAAAAAACTGAAAGTCCATAAACATGACAGTCCCGTTCTTTGTTCCTTGGATAATACATAGCAGGACTTAACATACATACAGTATAGAATATTTTCTCTTTAATATTTGCAATTACTGTACTGGCCTCATTGAGTCCACATTCAATTATCCAGCAAGTTAAACTCCATCACACAATAACTCCTGGAACCACGAAGTGATGTTGAGAATGTTTTACTGTATGAATGATGTGAAACTGAAAATACAAATACATACACCAATAAATTGGCATCAAATTACATGTGAACACAATTGACAAGCAAAAAAGTTATCAAGAATGTTAAGCAATGTCACATGAAAACTTGCTGAAACATGCTGTTCCAATCAATATCAAACCTCAATTTTCACTATGCAAAATACATTAAATTCAATGATAACAATGACAAAACCAGAAAACTCACAAAGAATGCCCCATCAACATCTCCAAACAGAAGATGTCCTTGGATTAAGATGCCCACAACATGTGCAACCTCTGGCTTTCCTGTAGCTCAGTGGTTAGAGCATGGCACTAGCAATGCCAAGGTCATGGGTTCGATCCCAGGGATTGCACATACTCAGATACAAATGTATAATGCAATGTAAGTCGCTTTGGATAAAAGCATCTGCCAAATGCATAAATGTAAATGTAAATGTCTTAGAGTCTCTAACTCACAGGATAATTCAGTCTGATTATAAATGATCATGCCTGATCATCACTGTCACACTGGCACAGATGTGCCAACGAGCACAATCTCCAACTTCTGTTGAATGAGCGAAACAGTAAAAAATATGCCTAAGGTGAGCTACAGCCTTGACTACAGATTTCCATCTGGAAAAACGCTCCCATCGTTTTGAACTCAGGCAATTCTCAGACACAAACGTGGACAGTGTTTTTTTTGATGCCAGAGTTAAACTGTCATGAAGGAAAAGAGGTCCTGTAAACCATGTGGTAGTGAGGAGCTTGGGAGCAGAAACAGAATGTGATCCGTGATCAGCAGGATTTTCTTCTGATGGCACGTAATGCCACTGATCGGGTTTAGTAGTTTGCCTGATTCTTTGTACTCTACATCAGTAATTCTTAAAGTGTGGTCCGCGGACCACTAGTGGTCCGCCATCGCCCCCAAGTGGTCCGCGAAAAGATGAAAACATTTTTTTCCACATGTGCAGTTTGTTGTTCATAGTAAGCTGCAACTCATTTCACATTTACTTTTTCAAATTAAATAAAAATTAATATAATAATTTCTGATCATATCATTGCATTTGTGTTTGAATAATTAGTTTTTGACTTGAAACAGTTGCATATTAAACTTAAATTTAGCTTATCCTTCCTATTTTGTTGGTTTTTGGGGGCGTGTTAGAGTGGGATTCTGTTAGGTGGTCCTCAGAAAAAAATTGGAAGATAAAGTGGTCCTTGGGCTGAAAAAGTTTGAGAAACACTGCTCTACATAAAAGCGTTGACACTGGTTATTAATATAACCCAAGACAACTTTGCTGTCTGTGTAGAAACTGATTGAATTAAATTTTACATCCATTTCTTCACTAATGACTTCTGCAATCTCAGCAGCCATCACTGCTGCACACAGCTCCAGCCTGGGAATGGTGAGATCAGGCTGAGGGGCAAGTCTCGACTTTCCAAGTACAAACCCCAATTCTCTATGCCCAACTTCGTTTGTGACTCTGAGATACGCAACTGCAGAAATGTCCTTGAAAGGAGCGTCTTAAAAGACAAAAAGGTCCACACCTTGAGCTCTGGAGAGAGGAATTGTTGAGTATGTGCGAGGCACACGAATGTCAGTGAGACTATATAGAGAATTTTGCCATTCCATCTATTTTCCTTTCAAACTCTCAGGCAGGCTTGAATCCCAATCACAGACTTGTGATGTCATCTCTCTAAGCATCAGACGTCCTTGTATGGTTACTGGTGCCAAGAAACCCAGTGGATCGAAAAGACTAGGCTGATTTGGGGCCTGGAGAAGTTTTGACATGCCTGACATTTGTGCTTTTTTCAGTTGTTCATAAACATATTAATGGAAAAAGTGTCATTACACTGTATTCAGCACAAACTAGGCTACAATAATATGTGAGGAAAATGTATGTACATGTTTGTGTTTTTGAAGGAATAATGTTTATGCGTGGTTATTGAAAAAACAAAAAATTTAAGACACTGAAATAAGGCCAAAAATATATATTAAATCTGTGTTCACAAGATTTCTGGTTTTGGAGGTTGTGAGCTAGAGTTTTTGCTTAAAAATTTTGTAAAAATTATAATGCCTACTTGTTCATATAAAACAATATATTGATTTAGTTTTTGTAAGACACTTTTTGTCAAGAAACACAGTATGCATGGAGGCGTGAATCATCATGAATAATGGGTCATTTACACCTGAGAATACAAAAGAATCGCATTTTTTTTTACTTGGCGCCACCCAAGTGGCAGCCTGTTGCAGCAGCTCTCGTTAAGTTTGTGCTTTTTTATTTTATTTTATAGTGTTTCGGCACTTTGTGTTTTTTTATTTTTAAGTGTATGTGTGTAAACTTGGAAGCCGCACAATGGATATAAACAAAGCCACCGAGTTTGCTCTACTTTTTCGGACTTTGTTCACAGTCGCATCTGGAAACTCTGTTCACAGTCACGGTCCTATTGTTTACACCAGGGATCAGCTGTTAGCATTCCGCAACTCGCCGATGCTACTAGAAGGAAAATCGGATATTCCCCGCGAGCTAAGAAGGAGAAGATGGGGGAACAGTACTGGAGCTATGTGTCAGAATAAAAAGAGACGCTATAGACCAACTCTCCCGTCCATAGTTATGGGAAATGTAAGATCTTTACCCAATAAGATGGACGAGTTAGCGGCTCTTATCCGGCATCAGAGGGAATTCCGGTAGTGTAGCATCATGCTGTTCACGGAGTCATGGCTAACCAAGCTAACACCGGATACGACCGTGGCTCTGGATGGACAGAACGATGGAGAGCGGTAAGAGAAAGGGAGGAGGACTGGCAGTGTTTGTGAATAATAGATGGTGTAAAACTGGACACTATTAAAGAGCAGATCTGCTGTAAGGACATTGAGCTGTTAGCCGCTAGCATTAGAGGCCATACTATCTGCCGAGGGAATTTTCGCATGTTATCGTGATAGCTGTGTATATTCCCCCTTCTGCTGACGGTGAATCGGCATGCGATGGCCTGCATTCTGTTGTTAACAGACTGTTAACAAAGAGTCCAAATGCCCTTCTCATTATCTCTGGAGATTTTAATCATGCCCCTCCATCCTCCATTCTGCCCACATTCACTCAGTATGTTTCATGCCACACCAGAGACAATAAAACACTGGATTTATTTTATGCAAACTCAAAGGAGGCCTATACATCAATACTCCTCCCCCCCTTGGGAAGATCGGATCACAACCTGGTTCATCTCCTACCTGTGTACAAACCCCTTGTATGCAGGCAACCAGCCACCTCCCGCACAGTTACGACGTGGTCTGATGAGACCGATGAGGCTCTGAAAGACTGTTTTGAAACAACTATGTGGGAGGAATTGTGCAATCCACATGGGGAGGATATTGACAGTTTAACAGACTGTATTACGGACTACATTAAGTTCTGTGTGGAGAATACTGTACCCACCAGGACTGTACGGTGTTTTCCCAACAACAAACCGTGGATTAATCCTGATATAAAGACTCTCCTTAAAGAGAAGAAGAGGGTTTTTAAATCGGGAAACAAGGAAGAGCTGAAAACTGTCCAGAGAGAACTCAGAAAGAAGATCAGGGAAGGAAAAGCATGCTACAGGAGGAAGATGGAGGATCAGCTGCAGCAGAACAACGTTAGTGGTGTGTGGAAGGGGCTCAAAAACATCACTGGTCATAAGGAGTCCAGCTCTCAGGCTGAGGGTGACCAGCAGTGGGTGAATGATCTTAATCTATACATTAACAGATTTGATCAGCTACCCTCCCCTGCCCCCATCCAGTCCCCCCTGCTACAATCCCCCTTCTCTGCTTTCACAGCAAGCAGCTCCAGCCCCACCTCTCTCTGCACAGCTATCAGCTCACAGTCATTTCATAACACACCAAACTTCCCCCCCTTGCCGATTCCCTCCAGCCAACACTCCATCCAATACACACTGCCCCTTACAGAAGCCCAGGTGAGAATGGAGCTCAGGAAGATCAAAGCGAGGAAGGCTATGGGCCCGGACGGCATCAGTTCCAGGCTACTAAAGACCTGTGCAGACCAGCTGTGCGGCATATTGCTGTACATGTTTGACCTGAGCCTGAAGCTGGGGAAGGTGCCACAGCTATGGAAAACATCCTGCGTGGTGCCTGTTCCAAAGATGTCGTGCCCAAAAGACTTTGGGGAATACCGACCAGTAGCACTGATCTCCCATCTGATGAAGACATTGGAGAGGTTGGTGCTTACTCATCTTCGACCTCTAGTGATCCCATCAATGGATCCACTTCAGTTTGCCTATCAACCTGGCATTGGAGTGGAAGACGCAGTCATCTTCCTCCTAAATCGGGCTACTTCACACCTGGAAAAGGCTGGGAGCACTGTGAGAGTCATGTTTTTTGACTTCTCTAGTGCTTTTAACACCATCCAACCTGTGCTCCTGAGGGATAAGATGGTGTGCATGGGAGTGGACCATCATCTGTCAGCCTGGATACTGGATTACCTCACAGACCGACCACAATATGTGAGGACTCGTGACTGTGAGTCTGACATGATTGTCTGCAACACTGGAGCCCCGCAGGGAACGGTTCTTGCCCCGTTTCTCTTTACCATCTACACTGCAGATTTCATGTTTAGCTCAGCAACCTGTCACCTACAAAAGTTCTCTGATGACTCTGCCATCGTCGGTCTGATTACGAGTGATGATGACAGAGAGTACAGAGGACTTATACAGAACTTTGTGGACTGGTGCCAATGGAGCTGCCTCCAGATAAACGCGGGGAAAACCAAAGAACTGGTGGTGGAATTCCGTAGGCACAAACACATTTCATCACTTCCATTGGTAAACATTCAGGGAAAGGACATTGGGAGAGTGGACTCTTACAAATACCTGGGTGTTCACCTAAACAATAAACTGGACTGGACAGACAACACTGAGGCAATTTATAAGAAAGGGCAGAGCAGACTCTTTCTGCTGAGGAGACTAAGGTCTTTTGGAGTGCAGGGAGAGCTACTGAAGACCTTTTTTGACTCTGTTGTGGCATCAGCCATATTCTATGGAGTGGTCTGCTGGGGTAGCAGCATCTCTACTGCAGACAGGAAGAGACTAGACAAGCTGATCAGGAAGGCCAGCTCAGTCTTGGGGATTCCCCTGGACACTGTACAGGAGGTGGGAGAAAGGAGGATGGTAGCAAAACTATCATCATTACTGCAGAACGCCTCCCATCCCCTGTATGAATCTGTTACTTCATTGAGCAGCTCCTTCAGTGACAGACTGTTACATCCTAAGTGTCTGAAGGAGCGATACTGAAGGTCTTTTCTCCCTGCTGCTATTAGACTGTATAATAAAAGCTGCTCCCGGTGAACCATTACCCAAAATACATATTTTCTATTACTGTTCAATGGTGTAATAGTTACTGTTTTTACTGTTTTATTATTTAGTAATACTACTGTGTGCCATATTATCTGTAATACGTGCAACATCATCTGAAATACGTGTAATATTACCTGCAATATGTGCAATACCACCTGTGTGCAATACAATCTGCAATACGTACTTTCTTTCATCTGTATTTATATATTGTGTTGTGTATATACTTGTAATATTATAGTATGTCTTATTCGTTTATTCTTTTATATATTTGCACTTATTTTTTTATTTTCTTTTTCATGCTGCTGTAACAAAGAAATTTCCCCACTGTGTGACGAATAAAGGTTTATCTTATCTTATCTTATCTTATCTTATAAAGAAGCTCTAATGAGCTGCATAATAATGAGGCCTTTCAGTCAGGTAGGCTGTGAAAAAAACCTGTGATGTCTCAAGCTCATCATGGTGTATATGAAACATACAGAAAAATATTATTACAATATAAAATAATGGTTTTATATTATATACTTTAAAATATAATGTATTTCTGTGATGCAAAGAGTCTGAATATAGGCTTTTAGTTTAAAAGCATGCACATTTGGAGAAATATTGGATTCTCATATGTTTATGTCAATTTTCTATACAGAGGAGTTATATTTATTTAATATTCATTGTCATTACTGTGAGCACTGGTGTTTTCAATTCATACTTGCAGCCGGAGGGCGCTCTGTACACCTTTAGTCCACAAATTATTCTAAAGAAGAAGAGGACATTTCAGGAATGGTGTTTTCAATTCATACTTGCAGCCGGAGGGCGCTCTGTACACCTTTAGGCCACAAATTCATATAAAGAAGAAAAGGAACCAGGAACTAACGACATGTCTTCTAGACATCGTTAACCATGGCTTTAACATCCAAATAAACACTTTTCAAGACAATAAATACACGATTGAGACAATGCATACAAGTATTGCCTCTGAATTTGCCTCTGAATAGTGCTGGCTCTGTGGGCGTGGCCGCATTAGCGGATAATGAGCTGAATCACGGACTTCTGACGTGTCTCTTTTCATACAGATTACATAAACACAGAATGTTTGTTTTCGATTTGACTTGCACGATTTAAAACCTGACATTTCAACGTTTCTTTAGACATAAGTGTCATTTGTTTTGTCATTAGTATTCATAAGTTACAGTTCATTTTCTGAGAACTATCAGATTGGAGTTCGTTCAGAGGGAGACGAGAGATCACGCATCATGTTAGTTTTCTTTATTTTACAAAAAGCACAACATTGTGTTTTTACTCTGAGTGTACACAAATAAAAGAAGACATTCTATAGTTTCAATTGATATATTACTTATGTCCCTATGACAAAAAATGATGGAGTATTTTAAGTCTGTTTTGCTGCAATGTGAAAAAAATCCTGAAAACGCGCCGGCGCGTTTTCGGACCTCAGAGAGTTAACCATAGAAAGAATTCCTCTTCTTGTAAAGGGTCTTTCCATTCTTAGAATATGAAATGTCAAGGCATCTGACATAATACTCCATCTTACTCCAAGACTTCTTTGGTCAGGCAGGTCATCCACAAACAGATCAAGATTCTGGAGGTCTTTGACTCGATCTTCAACTGGAAATGCCTCCAGTATCTCAGGTTTATTCGAAGCCACTTTGTGGAGCTTCAGGTTTGAAGCAGCTAACATTCTCTGTGTTCTTGAAAGGATGTCAATAGCTTCCTCCACAGTCGAGAATTACTTCAAAGCATCGTCCATATAAAAGTCTCTTTCAACAGAGTGCCGCACATCTATGCCATACTAATCTTCTCCCTCTTGAGCCACTTTATGCAACACATAGATGGCCACTGCAGGTGAGGGGCTGTTCCAAAACACATGCACCCTCATCCTATAGTCAACAACCTCTTTGGTTGGATCGTTGTCTTGATACCACAACAAACGCAGAACATCTCTACAGTCCTCACGGACAAGGAAACAGTGGAACATCTGCTGAATTTCAGCTGTAATCGCTACT
Source organism: Anabarilius grahami (assembly GCA_003731715.1). NCBI lineage: Eukaryota > Metazoa > Chordata > Actinopteri > Cypriniformes > Xenocyprididae > Anabarilius > Anabarilius grahami. Next base: position 768,863 of record RJVU01054669.1, read on the forward strand.
GGGTTTTTCCTAAATCTCAAAAGAACACCTAACAGACTGTTGTTCATGTCTGGTCCAGAAAGTAGCATGTCATTAAGAGAAACGTCATTAAACCTAGTTGACAGTGCAAGCTTATTGTCATTCTTAGTTTGACAAAACACTGACTGACCAATGTCTCCTTGCATCCTTGTTGATCCTGTGTCCTTGTTGGTCCCCTTCAAGTGATTTTCACAAAGATTTCTACTGAAGGAAAAGTATTGCAAAGGAGACATGAACTTTTCCTTGACCGACAAGTGACTTTCACATGGAGAGAAATGACTTGGCCTGCCACTCTCAAAACATGTTCCTAGACAAACATCATCGTCATTAATGAGGTCACACTCTGCAATCTTCCAGCTATACTCCACATAGCCATAAGAGGTCACTTGAACTCAAAGAAGTGGCAAGGCCAGGACACTGCCCGTCTGGAATCTTTGGGATACCATACTATAATAGAGTTTAGATTGGGGACAGTAAAAAGTTCAATTCTGAGATAGGTCTGTAGTAAATCTTTGTCAGACCTTGTTTAACAACTTTTTTACTTCAGCTTTCCTTATCATCCCATCTTTACTAGGAACTGCTTTAACTATTATACCCATAGGCCATTCGTTCCTTCTGACTTGGTTATCTTTAAGAAGGACGACATTGGCTCCCCGTCGGGGAATCGAACCCCGGTCTTCCGCGTGACAGGCGGAGATACTGTCCACTGTCCACTTTTTATATATATATATATATGATATTAGATCACTATACTTTTATTTTTTTACATAATTGCAGATTTAATTTACTGTATACAATATACTTTTATTTTTTTTGTAACCTCATTCTCTGGATGCTGTTCTCCATTTTTGGATGTAGTGCCTAATGTAGTGCCTCTTCCATTGCTCCGTGGTCCAGTTCTGATGCTCACGTGTCCACTGTTGGCTCTTTCGGCGGTGGACAGGGGTCAGCACCCTGACTGGTCTGCGGCAACAAACTGCGGTGCACTGTGTATTCTGACACCTTTCTATTAGAACCAGCATTAACTTCTTGAGCAATTTGAGCTACAGTAGCTCGTCTGTTGGATCGGACCGCACGGGTCAGCCATCAATGAGCCTCGACCGCCCATGACCCTGTCTCCGGTTCACCACTGTTCCCTCCTTGGAGCACTTTTGATAGATACTGACCACTGCAGACCGGGAACACCCCACAAGAGCTGCAGTTTTGGAGATGCTCTGACCCAGTCATCTAGCCATCACAATTTGGCCCTTGTCAAACTCGCTCAAATCCTTACGCTTGCCCATTTTTCCTGCTTCTAAC
>RJVU01054669.1:785907-820803 GCA_003731715.1 Anabarilius grahami
TGACAAATAAATAATAATAATACATTTTCTTTGTAAAGCAGCTTTCTGAGTCACATTCATAAGACATTGACATGGATTCATTAGTTGTGTAAATGGTTTAAAAAATACAACAGTGATAGAAATATACAGCACAATTAAAAAGTTTGGGGTTGGTACAATTTGTTAATGTTTCTGAAAGAAGTCTCTTCTGCTCATCAAGGCAGCATTTATTTGATCAAAAATACACTCTAAAAAATGCTGGGTTAAAAACAACCCAANAAACAGCTGTTTTCTATGTGAATTTATAGTAAAGTGTAATTTATTCCTGTGATCAAAGCTGAATTTTCAGCATCATTACTCCAGTCTTCAGTGTCACATGATCCTTCAGAAATCATTCTAATATGATGATTTGATGCTCAAGAAACATTTCTTGTTTACGCGCTCTTGCGTTACACTCAAAGGGATAGTTCACCCAAAATTGTAAATTCTGTCATCAATAATTTCCATCTTCATTTTGTTCCAAACCTGTAAAAAAAAAAAAGAAGCACCAAGTCATTTTAAAAATATTTCTTTGTGCTTCACAGAAGAAAGAAAGTCTTTGGACTGACATGAGAGTTAATGATGACAGAATGATCATTTTTGCGGAGAAAGTTTCTCTTTAAATGCTACACCTGTAATAATTCCTCTCCAACACAAGGTGGCGCCATCTCCAAACATAGATTTGTGCTTAACATTGTTCACAAGACTTTGGAAAAGCACAGCCTTTTACTATTACTGTAGTATTTGTGTTATGAACATGTTTGTATATGCAGAAATCTATACAACCTGAGGACACTGCTTGGGAAAATGTATCCCACAATGCAATGGACCCAGCTTGATCTCCCATTGGTAATGCAATGAATTACAGTTTCAGAACATTGAATTAAAACATTGCAATCACCATTTTAGTTCCAAGACGAACAGTAAAACAGCACATTAACCCTTTCCCCACCAGCGTTTTTTTTATAGTTGCCAGCCAGCGGCAGCATTTCCGATCATTTTCAAAATCTTTCATGAACCCCAGAATATTTTGTTGTATGAACATACAAAATATCAAAATAAAGAACAGAGCCTCTGCTTTTAAACAACAGCATTTTATCAAGACTTGGATGTGGGTATGTTTAATTAAAAAAGCAACATTTTGAAGAAAATCATGAGAAAATCGCGTTTTTGTTGTGGTGACTTCGTCCGGATGGGATTCGGAACGATGATCAAAACACAGATGGAGTAGATCGAGTCCATCAACACATAAAAAAGGACATTTATATGCTGTTTAATGTCTGATGATCGCTTTCTTTTTTATTTTATCATCGTTTAGGCGTGCATGTTTTCGAGTTAAGATGTGTAAACTCACATGAATTCAATGAGTATGGGAATTATGTTATTCATTTTTACTTGGTTAGCCTACACCACATGACATTTTTTAAGTAATTAAAATAAAACTTTAGTGGAAAATGATTTAAACGTTTTCAAAATCATATTTGTAAGAATCCTCTGGTGAGGTCGGTCGCCATCCAAACACATTCCCGCATTCTCCACTAAGTCATACACTAATTTGGAGGCCTGGAGCGTCTCCAAATGAGCCTCTTGTCGACACTTGCATGCACAAAGACACGCGTCAGATGTTACACCCGCTCTGGGAGCGTTTTCTCTGCGGTTTGCCTGCGTCATAAAGTGCATTCTATCCATCCTAAATAGTATGTGACATTAGTAATATTCAATACTATTTAGGGCGGATAGGGTGGATAGTATGCACATTGGGATGCAGGGAGAGATCTGAACATGCCAGTGATTATTGAGGCCACTTTACAATCATTAAATTCATTGCTGTCGACTCCGCTGTCTCCAGGCCAATTTAAAGGGATAGTTCACCAAAAAATTATCCCATGATTTACTCACCCTCAAGCCATCCTAGGTGTATTTGACTATCTTCTTTAAGACAAACACAATCGGAGATATATTTAAAAATATCCTTAGGGAGCGATTCGTTTTTGTAAGAAAAATATCACGCCAAATGATTACTCCTCTGACGTGATGTATGACGCAGGATGTAGGAGTATCGTAAGCTTTTAGACGCCTCTCGCATTTCAAACAAATAGGGCTGTGCAACAAATTTAACCTCCTCTCCGTCTTTTAGTTCATTTTTTTAGAAACGTTTATTTATGTTAACTCTTCTAACCATTGCTCTATGAATTGCAGTGTGTTTAATATTGCTTGTGTCATTGTAAATGCTAATAAAAATGTCTTAAATGATTACATATTATTTTGATGTGTTATGCCTATAGGTATTTAAGTTTTTCTAGTGATAAAGTAACTATATATAAATTATATAATTCATAAAATTTAATTAAAATAAATTAAAAAGGGTTCTATATAGAACCTTTTAGGGGTTCCATATATGAAGCGCCTGATAGAACCTTTTTAGGTTCTATATAGAACCTTTTCTTCTAAGAGTGTATATTGAAATCCTCCGAAATTTCTCTTTAAATGTTCTTGTTTTAGACTTCTAATCCGTGACCGGTGATTAGTTTTGCTCTATCCTTTTGCGCCTCCATGTTCACATTGTGCATCAGGTCAAGGGATACTCTTCCGCCGCAAATCGACTTGCGCATTCTGTGTGCGGTCGTCCGCCGGAAGCTAGTTATTTGAATTTATGAAGTTTTAAATATGGATATTTTTTTTTACAAAAAGGTATCGCTTCACTTGTATGGATTACTTTTTTTTATGGATGCATTTTTTTTGGGGCTTCAAAATGCAGGCCCCCCCCCCATTCACAACCATTATAAACCTTGGAGGACTAAGGATATTTTTAAATATATCTCAGATTGTGTTCGTCTGAAAGAAGAGAGTCATATTGGATAATTTAAATTTTTTGGTGAACTATCCCTTTTAATGTTGGGGCTGGAAAATACCCTGGATGAGAGCCGCGGACACGCCTGTCCTTCGCAAGACGTCCACTCGAAAGCATTTCCCTGTGGAGGAGTGAGATGCGAGCTGGAGAAAACACTGAATCACATCTCCTCTGCCCCTCTCTCTGTGGCAACCATGAAGCTTGTTTTCCCATCCAACTGAAATACCCGAGATTATAAGAAAGTAGCTGAAATGTGTGCTAAAGGATTAGTTCATTTTCAATGGAAAATTAGCCCAAGCTTTACTCACACTCAAGCCATCCTAGGTGTATATGACTTTCTTCTTTCTGATGAACACAATCAGAGATATATTAATAAATATCCTGACACATCTGAGCTTTATAATGGCAGTGAACATGACCAACGAGTATGAGCTGAAGAAAGTGCTTCCATCCACATCCATCCATCATAAACGAAGCGAAGTGATGCGTTTGTGTAAAAAAATATCCGTATTTAACAAGTTATGAAGTAAAATATCTAGCTTCCACCAGACCGCCTTCCGTTGTCAACTTACGAAGAAAGTGTTAACTGGCGTAGCTTTAGCTTTTTGATCTGCAAGAGTTTTACACTTTCTTCGTAAGTTGAATACGTAAAAGGTGTAAACGGGGTCTTGAACTTTCGACCACTTCCAGAGGTAGTCGAAAACATATTCGACCGGATTGTTTTCATAGTGTAAATGCACATGTGGTAATGTTCGAACAGCCACTTAAGACGGACTACTCTCCGATAAATGTGTAAACATTATGGGAAGCGCTCTAGCCAGACGAGATTTAAACTTTGTCGGCTGAAGACCCAAGTTTGGTTTAAAGATGAAAATAGCGTTCGGCTGGTCTTACGGCTGTCAGAGCAGAAATGAAAGCTGATGCTCTCCGTATATTTTTCCGTGCACATTCATATGTGAATTGTGCAAGCTATTTTGTCCATTAGATCGAAAGATCTAAAAAACAAACAAAAAACACATACATTTACCCGCCCATAGACCCTCCTGTCGAAGAAATCAGGACAGAAGAGGTTGAAAGTGGACAAAAGATATTAAAATACCAGGGGGAAACGGGAATATGTCTCCCTCGTCTACTTGTGATCCGATCGACCAAATGTATATTAAGACTTTATATACTCAGATTAGAGCTTTCCTGTAGCTCAGTGGTTAGAGCATGGCACTAGCAATGCCAAGGTCATGGGTTCGATCCCAGGGATTGCACATACTCCGATACAAATGTATAGTATAATGCAATGTAAGTCGCTTTGGATAAAAGCGTCTGCCAAATGCATAAATGTAAATGTACTCTATTGTTGTTTGTCTCAGATGCTATTCCAGTGGTGAAAACCCCTTGGTAATTCCTTTTTGATTATGAAACGAACTGCACAAGCGCATTGCTGGTCTTGTTTCATAATAGGTATTTGGTATGATTCTCGAAAAGGTGTGGAATTGCCCAGGGGCACCTGTCTGAAAACCAATGTAAAAGCCTGCATTCTGAGTCAAACAACAATAGAGTATATTCAAATCTCATAGATGCATAAAGATATCACACATAAAATAGGCTATCAATCACACACACTTGTGAATTAGGAGTAAAGTGTGTTAAATGTTCCTTGTTGTCTCTGTGTTTTTAGGGCTCTTCCATGGATCTTATTAGGGGCTTTCACACCGGAGGAACCTTTTCATAGTTTCTAGAACTATTGGCTGAAGTTCCCAGATTTTGCCGTGTTTGCACTGCAGGAACTAGGAATGGTTTTAGTTCTAGGCACTTCTTTTGGGGGAACTAAATTAGCTCCTACTTCAGAGTAGGGTCTAAACCAGCTCTATAGGAACTATCAATGAAGTAAGTGTATGTTGATTGGTCAAACGCATGTCAAACACCGGCACTCGGCAAAAAGCTGTGTAAACATATTGGAAAACAGAGATAACGACATGTACCTGCTGCCTGCAGGGTTGTGTTTTTGATGATATGTAATACTGAAAGTTGTCATAGGAGATTTCGTCTCTTAGCAACCAGGAACATGGCTCAGGGGTGAACTTAGTTCTCTGGGAACTATCCTAGTGGCTGGTATCACTCTCCATGAGGCCATGCGTCAAAAGTGGGAGTGTCTTCCGGTTCGAAGTAAACAAGCTGGACTTGACTCTCATTCATTCAACAGTTGACAGTCATTCAAGATTTAGCGATCCAAACTTGTGAACGTTTGGCTTTTACTTAAAGATTTAAAATTCCAGCATCAATATTTGAACAATGTTTTACAATAAAAAAATGTTACAGCAACAGTAATTTATTAATGTGCACATCAATCATGCTAAATCTAACTGATATTTATATTGACATAAAAAGAAAACACATACCTATTCTTTTGCACCTGCCTCCATTTATTTAAGATCACAAGAATGCACAAAACAACTCCATTACAGTCCAAAGACTTACACATTTATCAGAATCAGAATCAGAATGTGCTTTATTCGCCAGATGTGCACAAACACACAAGGAATTTGTTGTGGTTTTCTACAGAAGCTCTTGGTACACACATACATATGACATGAGAACAGAAACATTTAAATAAGTAAACTAAGAAAATAATAAATAAAATAAAATAAATAATAATACTAATGTGGTATACAATACTGAAAGTGAATACTAAAACGGGTAATTGCTATGTTAGCTGTTTAAGCTGGAGATAGCGTTGGGGAAAAAACTGTTCTTATGCCTAGATGTTCTAGTGCACAGAGATCTGTAACGTCTGCCTGAGGGCAGAAGTGCAAACAGGTTGTGTCCCGGGTGAGAGGGGTCTGTGATGATGTTACCTATCACTCTGGTGTTGTACAAGTCCTGAAGGTTGGGCAGGTGCATACCAATTATCCTTTCAAAGTTGAACTAATTGTTATATACTTGCACTAGCATATTGAATATGACAATTTAGTTCAAACTTTGACCTGTGGAGGGCAGTAATACACTTAGCAGTGTCTACACTGCCGGAATTCAAATAGAGAAGAAGAAGATGAAGAAGAGAGCTAGTTCAAGATGAGCATATATGGTTAAAACTTATATAATTTGAAATTTTTTTTAGAAAATGAGCGATGGTTTCTCTAGATAAGACTCTTATTCCTCGTCTGGTATCGTTTAAAGCCCTTTGAAGCTGCACTGAAACTGTAATTTGGACCTTCAACCGTTTGAGCTCCATTGAAGTCCACTCTATGGAGAAAAATCCTGGAATGTTTTCATCAAAAACCTTAATTTCTTTTCGACTGAAGAAAGAAAGACATGAACATCTTGGATGACATGGGGGTGAGTAAATTATCAGGAAATTTTAATTTGAAAGTGAACTAATCCTTTAAGCATGGCATATATGACAGTGGAAACGCGACTGGCTCTGGCACGCATGACACCAGTACATCATAAGGCTTTGGTGCTAGCATCAGTGACAGGTGAAGTACAGACAGCGGGTGTTCATATGCTTCAGGGCCAGGATGCTCTTGTAGTCATGCAGCAGCACTTTTGTGGAAGGTCAGTAAAGGACAATTAAGGGCACGAAAACTGTTTATTGTATTAAATGTACTAAACTGAAATGTTGTCCCTGAGCACCGTAACGACATCTCTCATAAAAGTTTGCAACTTTACAAAGTAAACAATGATCCGAAAAATACTTATCCTCTTCGCTAATTAGCACACAAAATACCATTAGTATGCTACTTCCGCCGCCTCACCGGAAGTTGTACCCACGTTCTTTTTTACAGTAGCGCCCCGCGGAAACAAGTGGATAACTGAGTTCCTAGAACTACTCGGTGTGAAAGTACTTGAATTAATTTGTTGTGGTAATTCTATAGTTGATGTGGTAAAGCAAATTACTTTACCCAATCCTGTACTAAGTTTTCTACAACTATAGAGTATATTATACTGCAATACACTACAGTTTACTGTTGTAAAAACTAAAGTATACAGTTTATCATTTCACTTACAGTATGCTGTAGCATTCATTAATAAAGTGTTGTAAATACTGTAATATACTATACTACAATTTATATAATATGGTTCAAAAACACTATACTATAAATTACTATAATATTTTTTCACATTTTCATGTGTGCATCTGTTTTTAACGCGTCTTGACTACATCTGACATCAGTTACAGCTGAGATCCCACAGTGTGCCATGAGGAGCTAGTCTTGACAAGCAAGTTGAAGCAACAATCGTAAAGGACTATTATAAATCACACAGTGTGCACCCAGGAGTTTTGAGAGGGGCGGGGTTGAATGTGTGCGTGTGTGTGTGTGTGTTTAATGTGTTTAACTCCCGAGTTGCACACACACTCACACACTCACACTCATGCACGAGTCTCTCTGATGGCATCGGTGTCTCTCCAGTGGATCTTCAGGCTGCTGATGGTCCTGATCATCTTTCAGGGTGTGTGTGTGATGTTTTACTACACACCCAACACACACTCGTCCAGGTGAGCGCTTTTATCTCAAAATTCATTGTGATTCAATAATCGCTATTTAAATAAATTTAAATCGGGCTCTGTGTTGCTGGATTTTAAGTAGGCTAAACCTAATTTATGGTTTATACGAGTGAGGGTTTTTATCCTAATTGATGACAATATGATCATGAAGTTGTTCAATTGTTTTCTGAGGAGTGTAAGAAACACACAATTGTATTAGGCTATTTAAATGTCATATTTAAGTTGTAATGTCATTATAATTTTAATCAGAATAGAAATGTTTTCGATTTGTTATGCAGGAGTAAAGTTGTTCAGAACTGGAGCTGAATCAGAGATAAGATTGTGATTTTTTAAGACGTGTTTCTCTCAAATCTTTCGATATACTGCAGTGAAAATATGACGTTTAAACATTTGCCGTGTTTCTGCATACATAATTCCACAAGCCTGACAATGTGCTAAATAAGTAGAGTCAAATTTATTCTTAATACACTTTGTTTCAAAGCAGCTTTACAGAAAACCATGATGTTATAATATATTAAATATCTTTATGCCTTTTAGTCGCATTTAGCAGATTAGAACTGAATGATAATATAGTTGGGTAGTTGACAAATAGGCAGTAAAAATGCTTTTTTTTTTTTTTTTTGTAAAACACCGTTCTTGAAGANATTTTGGCGGTCGAGCAAATCTACCATATTTTTTTTTTATAAATACTACTGTTGTTATGTCATGAAATGTATTTTTCAAGAATGTAGTTATTTAGACCTGAAATATGTGACTCGTGTCTATAGCACCTATTTTACTATTTGTTTTGATGCTTTTGCAGATGCGCGAGCTCAAGTACCCGCAGAGAACAGCTTCATCTCAGCCAGTCATTCGGGTATTTGCCGCTGGCTCTTATGTAGATAGTGGTTAAGGGGATCAACGATTTGGGTTATGGGGCAAATTTAATTTCTTATAACTTTATAGGCTATTTAGGCTATATTTAACTTAAATCCTGTACTGGAGCTCTACTTTTGTACATTTGACTGAAGTGTTTGCTTGTGTTTATGTCTAATGGCTATCCTTCTNGGGTGTGTGTGTGATGTTTTACTACACACCCAACACACACTCGTCCAGGTGAGCGCTTTTATCTCAAAATTCATTGTGATTCAATAATCGCTATTTAAGTGTAGAAGATGCAGGTACTCGTTTAGTCGATCTTAAGTTACATTATTACGCCATTAGATGGCGGCAAAGACTCTCTTTATGAACAAGGTTTTTAGTGCTGTGGAAACTTTTAAAAGGACAAAAACAAAGATGTCACGTTCCTCTGCGGACATTCAAACTTATTTTTTTATATATATAATGGATATAATATTATGGACATGGACGTGTAGAAGATGCAGGTACTCGTTTAGTCGATCTCTAATACCATAATACTTTACATAATACAATAAGCTTAAAGTCCCCCTGAAATTAAAATGTAAGTTTTTTATATTTTAGTGTGAATATGTTAGCCTTAATGTTATGGTGTGTTTCAAAACAATGACAAAATTCGCATTTAGGAGATATTAGCATTCAAAAGTCTCTCAGTTCCGCTAAAATGGATGACGGATTTTAATGACATCACATCGCACTTCAGTTTCTCTCAAATCTTTGGTCCAATCAAATGCTCTCTAGAATCTGAAGTCCCGCCCCCTCCTACACTATCAACAGATGCTGAAGCTGCAGCTGAAATGGGTCATTTGTTCACACATTTACTAGTTTCTACATGGTGAATGGCACATAGTGCACTATATAGAGGATAGGGAACGATTCAGACAGTGTAAATATGCTTTCCATTGACGCAAATGAAGCCCGTATTCGCATTAGTATAACGTGAACCACCGCAGCGCGAGCACAGTCTGCTCCGGTTCAGAGGCACGAGAGCACAGAGTGGATCATATGCGCGAGTCGGCTCAGACCACAAAAGCTTTCGGACCCATTTAAATTCTGCCCAGAATGCTGTATTTTAAAGTGATAAAGAGGAGATTACAGGTTTATCACCATTTAGAGTCCAGAAACATTCAATGAGCAGCAAAAAAATACTTGTGTTTTTTTCTTTCAGAGATGCAATGACAGAGACGCTTCAGCAGCTGCGCTGTGCAAAACTCAGACGCAAGTTTTCCATTATCAGACCCGCCAAAAGGTGCGTGAAAATGAACATCATCCAGCGATCCTGATATTTCAGAGAACTGACCATTTAATTAAATGTATTTGTTTCCCTCTCAGTATAGAACTCAAGAGCTTCACGCAGGAGCTGTCAGAATTCCTGAGCTGCCCGTACAAATCAAACCAAACTGAGAGTGAGCTAAACAGGTTTGTTTTTTTAATGACCCACGTTTATTCATTTGACAGATGCTTATTATCCAAAAGTGACTTGGATTGCATTTAAGGTTTATATTTTCTCAAGTTGATTGATTGCCTGAATCATAGGCTACTGATGATCTTGGTGGCATAATCAACTACACTCTAAAAAATGCTGGGTTAAAAACAACCCAAGTTGGGTTGAAAATGGACAAACCCAGCAATTGGGTTGTTTTAACCCAGTGGTTTGGTTAAATGTTTGCCCAACCTGCTGGGTAGTTTTATTTAACTCAACTGTTGTATAAAAATTACTGTATTTCTTGCTTAAAATGAACCCAAAATATGCTGGAAATTAACATTTATTAATATGTTTAATAAATGAGCATTTATTAATAAGATAATGAATAATAAACAATAAACATTTATTAAATAGCTTATTAATAAATGTACACCTTTTGATTATTATTGTTGCCTCTAGTAATTATGTGTCTGATTTTTAATTTCTCACCTATTTTGGATTCATTTTAAGCTAGTCATATAGTCATTTTTAATCAGTAGTTGGGTTAAATAAAACTACCCAGCAAGTTGGGCAAACATTTAACCCAACCNATTCATTTGACAGATGCTTATTATCCAAAAGTGACTTGGATTGCATTTAAGGTTTATATTTTCTCAAGTTGATTGATTGCCTGAATCATAGGCTACTGATGATCTTGGTGGCATAATCAACTATACAGGAACAACTTGTATTTTCAGTTGCATTCCTCTAGTGTCATCTCCGTCTTTATACGATCATGAGAAGTGAAGTTGTTGAGCAACACCAGTGGAGATAGATGTTATGTGAAACCATTAAACATTTCATAAAACATTTGATATTTTAGGATAAGAGTTTTATACTGTGTAGAAGACATAATTTTTCTGAAACTCCCAAATATAGTTTGTTCTGAAAGCTCTGTGTTTGTGATGTTACATGTGAATAGCTGTTTCCAACCAGCTTTTTTTTGTGCACATTTTGGAATAGCGTATAAAAAAAAAAACACCGGATGGAAACGCCAGGATGCTAGTGATGGGAAGTTCGGATCATTTTACGTACTCAGACTTTTGAGTCTCGTTCAGCAAAATGAATGAATCTTTTTTCGAGTCATTTCATTCATTTCGTTCATTTTAGCAAAATGTAATTAAAATGGTACGTGTTACTTCCCCAACACATCTACTACTTACGCAAACGTTGATCACACTACAAACAATACAAAACTACAATGCTATAAGATACAGAAAAGATTAATTCAATGTTTACCTGGGTCTTCGGTTTATGATAAGCTCACCTCATCTTGTCTGACAAGTCTTCGGGTTTGAGTCGTTCGTTCATCACGTGACAGACCCATACGCTAAACCAATGCAGTCTGAGCCGGAAAGAGAATTGATTAGTTCATTTCATGAGTCTTTTGTTTTTTTGAGTCGTTCCTTAATCACGTGACAGACCCATACGCTATTTCTAACATTTCTGTCACTATGTTTTTGTTACTGTTTCTTGAGGATCTGTGGTGTGTTATTATTTTATAAATAAATAAAACCCTGTTATAAATAAAATATTGATTAATTTGTCTTTTTGACTGTCTATCTGTACACAAACACTAGGCTATATAATAATATAATAATCCAAGCCTACAATACAAAGTATTTATTGCCTAGTTTGTTCATTTTTACTCCAATTTTGAGTTTTCTGGTATAATAATTGCTTTTCCTAGGCAGACTTGACATATTGGTCTAATATAACAAAAAAATGAACAACCCGAAGACCCGAAAGATGAACTAATCAATTCTCTTTCCGGCTCAGACTGCATTGGTGTAGCGTTGCATTGACTGAAACAGGTGAACTACTACTAGCAGTACAGAACCTACAGAATATTGCGCATGCGCGACTGAACGAATCACCCCCCGAGACGACTCGTTCTTCCCGAGTCACATTAACGATTTGTTCAAAATGAACGAATCGTTCAAGAACGACACATTACTACAGGATGCACGTACATTCTAAAAATGTGCATCAATTGAGGTGGATAGATTTTTTATCCGATAAGAAGACTTGAACTACGATGGAAACACTTTTAGTAGGGATGCCACTTTTTCAGAAACGAGGCCAATACCTGTTTACAGCTGGTATTAAGATGCGTTTTGGTCAATCGGATCACAAGTGGACGGCGATAAATACAGGTATAATCGGGGTCTAAAATCTTTTGAATCTTGTCCACATTTTGACCACTTCCAGAGGTAGTTGAAAAGCCACTAAAGACCGCCTACTCTCCGCCTACTGACCTAAAGCATGAACATTATGGGAAGCGCTCTAGCCAGACAGGATTTAAACTTTGTCGACTGAAGACAAAAGTTTGGTCTGAAGATAAAAAACATACCAAGCAATGTTCTCTCACCATTCCTGATCTTCGGCTGGTCTTGCGGCTGTCAGAGCAGAAACGAAAGCTGCTGCTCTCTGTATTTTTCCGTGGTCTATTTTTACATCTCGAAAATGTAAAATAATTATTTTATTTTATTATTATTATTATTATTTAGGTTAAAGACAAATGGCAAAACCTACGAGATACATACCTGAGGAAAGTAGTTTTCAGGTACAGAATTTAAATAAAGTAATCAAATGTAAAATGACACTGCGTAGTCTTCACTGTATAAATTAAATATTGATTAATCTTTATTAAAGTTACAAAAATCAGTCAAAAGCAGTAAGTGATTTCTTTGTGCTTTGTTGTTTGATTAACATTAAAAAACACAGCAGCAGGTTAATTAAGCTGCTGTCCCTTTAAGACCGAATGCACTGATCCAATATACTGTTACACATGTGCTTTATTTCTCAACTGTTTTCATTTACTTAAGACATGACCAACTATGTTTACTAGGATACTTGCAAAGACTGACATTTTTACATAATTTTGTGTGGATTCGTCAGTTCAAGCGCAAGAACACGTGAAAGAGAACTAAATTTAGTATTCAAGCACTGTGTGAAACGCGGCTTTCTGGGCGCACTTCGGATTGTTTGCACACAGCAAACTTCATCATGTAATAATGTAGGAAACCACTCGTTACATAAATCACATAACAGTTCAAGTTTTTACTTGCATATACAATTTTGTTTTAATGAGCGATCAGCAATAAAGAGCAAGAAAAAGAAGTGCAAACACTCTCTTTACCGTCAGTTAACATTAGTAATATGTGCCTTATTTTACCTTCTTTGCTATTGACATACCTGACCAAACTACAAACTTTTCGGCAATATTTGTGAAAGAGGGATGCGCTCGACAAGCTCGCGCGTTTGTGCCCCTGCACGCTCAATCCCCTCCTCGTCCTCGTTTAGCTTACTAGCTCGCGCACAGCAGCTATATAGGTGTAAATATTTAATTTGTTTAACATTGTATTAATTCGGTACATTTATTTCATAGACATCCTTCTCTGATATATCCATCCCATTCTGGTCCGAAGTCTGTCATCAGAATGATTTGGTTTAATTCCCTCCAGAAGCGTCTCACACGATTGCATTCCCAAACACCAGCATCCGAACACAAGAGAATATGACAGCGTTTAGCGTTTCGTCTGACGCTCTGAGACGCAACTCATTTATGATGGAGGGAAAAAGAGCAACATTCAGTTTTATTACTGATATTTTGTGCCGATTTCCCAGGAAGTGACGATTTTGTTCACTTGAACACATAGGAAGGAAACACTGCTTTAATATGTTGTAATATGTTTTATGCATTATTACAATTTTGTGCATAAGTTAAAATTGCAACTTTAGATAGAAACACAGCTATTGCTGAAGATTCAGTATTTTACATCAGATTTTGTGTCTGCAAACATTTGGCACAAAGTTCCCATTATCATTCCTAGTTAGTGCAAGACAACTTTACTATTGGCACATGGGTTGCAAACCCATTCATTTCGACTGTAAATATTTTGGCTGATTTGATGCATTCATCAGGAGAATCGTGTTCTCAAATTTTAGGAACACAATTTACTGTATTAAATCCATGATGCATTGCTTACAATCAGCATGAACAAATGTGTACAGATTTGTCATTTCTTTTTGTGTATATCTGGTTTACAGTGTTTGTGTCACGGCTGGCACAGAGACAAAAAGGTAAGATCCAAATGCAGCTTTAATGGGGTAATCCAAAATGTAATCCACAAAACAGGCAAGGGTCAAAATCCACAGAGCAGTCCAAACAGAAAACAAAGAAAACAAACAGAAGCTGGTGACATAAAATGAAACCACGATAACAAAAGCAGAAACCAACCGGATATAAATAGACACTAATGAACATAACACAAGACAGCTGGGTGCAATGACGGGATAATGAGTCCGGGAAGTGGGTTATGGGAAATGTAGTCTGTGGAAAACAAGAGTCCGGGTTGGAGTGCCCTCTAGTGGCTGATTAGAGCACTCCCACTAGTGATCATGACAGTACCCCCCCTCAAAGGAGCGGCTACCAGACGCTCCACCAAAAAAAACAAAACCAAAAAACAAACCAAGAAAAACTCTCAGGAGGGAGGTGGACAGGAGGAGGACCAGGGGGAGGGATGGTGGGCCAGGTCCAGAGTCCGGGTTGGAGTGCCCTCTAGTGGCTGATTAGGGCACTCCCACTAGTGATCATGACAGTTTGATGTTTGAATCATGATATTACAGCTTTTCACAATTGCTAAAACACTAAAACCCATTCTCTGAACCAAAAGGCCTAAACCAATTGGTCGAATAAATCACTTGTTTTGCAAAACCTTAGAGTTAGACCAATCTTATGCAATCTTTTCCCTTTTACCTAACTACATTCTCACTCACTAAAACACGTTTTGCACGTGTGATACACTTGTGTTGCAAAATGGTAAACACAAGCAGCAATGTTAAACACATGGCATGACAGTTACAGCTTCAAATCTGTTCAGAGTCAATTAATAGCCGCAATAGTAATACAAGTATATAATTAACATATATGTTTTTATTACATTACATTACATACATAATGTGCTTTTTATATGTATTCTGTGTTTTTGTGTATGTATTTTATATATTTTAAATTCTAAAGTAAATTATAATTTATGTTATTTCATAATCTGCGGACTTGCCCGTCGTTGACTTTCTTTGAAGACATTTGCAGGGCGTTCCAAATGAGCGATTATTGTCAGCGAAGTCCACTTCAACTGATATACCGTGCTCAGGGAGTGGAATGGAACGCAGCTTAGGTCAAGACAGACAAACTAAGAACAAAGAAATCTGATGAAAACTGAAAGTCCATAAACATGACAGTCCTGTTCTTCATTCCTTGGATAATACATAGCAGCATGTAACATACATATTGTATAGAATATTTTCTCTTTACTATTTGCTGTTACAATACAAGTTATTAGATCACTATACGTTTTTATATAATTGCAGATTTAATTTACTGTATACAATATACTTTTATTTTTTCTGTAACCTCATTCTCTGGATGCTGCTCTCCATTTTTGGATGCAGTGTCTAATGAATGATCTGTAGTGTTTATGTGTGTTTGATCTGAAAGCATTGTTTGATTTTGAGAACAGGTGAAATGGTTTTGAGCCGATTGTTTTATTTTGCCAGAAGAGTCAGCGGTTTTGTGAATGTAGTTTGAAGATTTGGCTTTAATTTTATGAGAAAATGGGTGACGGTGTCAAGAAATGTGTCTTAGCGGTTGTGAAAAACTGTACTGTGGCAGATTTCTAAAAAGCATGTCATTATTGTTCAGAGTCACAGTGTTTAAAGGGACAAGCTGTTAAAACAATTAATCTTTGAATTCTGAAGTGGCCATTTTCACAGAGATGACACTGCTCATGTGACATGAATCCTCAAACTCTTCTCCCTTTCTCTCTCTCTCTCTGTGTTTATGACAGAGTCAGGCTGCAGTTTTGTTGTAACGCCACAGAATCATTCATCCTCACCAAACACAACACAGCCGTCAATCAAACCATCCCATATGAAACAAGCACAACAAAAACATACAAAATAACTGCAGCACTTCACAGTATGCTGCCTGAGGTGTGTATGAGTGTGTCGCTGTGTGCATGCAAGACAAAATGTCCTCACACAGATGGCAATATTTGAAATTCTTGTTCTTGTGGAGAAATGTTTGGTCCCCATGAGGAAAACGGCTTATAAATCACATTAAGTGATGTTTTCTGAAAATGTAAAAATGCAGAGAGTTTACTGTGATGGGTAGATTTAGGGTTAGGGGAGAAAATATACAGTTTGTACAGTACAAAAATAATCACGTCTAAGAAAAGTGCCCATAAAACATGAAAACTTAACGTGTGTGTGTGTGTGTGCAGGACATCCCCTGGTCCGGTCAGCGTCTGGGTCAGTGTGCTGTGGTCGGCAGTGGTGGGATTTTGAAAAACAGCAGCTGTGGACGTGAGATTGACAGCGCAGACTTCGTCATACGGTAAACACATCCCATCCTCCCTCACTGACCACAACACATCCGTCAGGATTCATCCATCCTTCCTGTTAATATGATGTTTTCTCTCTTTCAGGTTTAATTTGGCAGCAATTAATGACAGTGATGTTGGGATGAAGACGGATCTGATAACAGTCAACCCCAGTCAGCTTGGGTCAGTGTTCTCTCTCTCTCTCACACACATGTACACACACACACACAGACACACACACAGTTTTAATTAACATTCAACCTAACTTTTCAGATTTAGTTTAAGGTCTCAGATTCTTGTTTTTAATGATTGCTTTTCTAACTAACTACAGCTTTACTCAAAAACACATTCATTGGCTATTATTGGCATCCCTATATACTCAGTTTCCAAATTAAAAAAATTCAGATTCAATTAACTACATTCAGGTCGTTGCAAATTTCTTAAAGATGTATTCTGGTTAAATATAATTTATACTCTATGGTTATGATTTGACATCCTTCAGGTTGGATTACAGTAATAGTCCTAAAATAATCTTGATTTAATTTATGCAAAATGCATTTCTCTCTCTCTTTTTTTTTAGTTACAGTGAGGTTATATGGAGAAAGTAGAAATTATTATTGTGTGATTCAGGTCTGATGACAGCAGGGTTTTATTACGGTAGACTGTTTCTGCTCATTTGTAAGCATATGTTCTGTATGTGTAGATAAATACTATTGTATAAACTTTATCACATTGATAATATGGTCACAATCTAGCAATCATCAAGTAACGTGAGCAGTATTTTATTAATCTTGATTAATATTAATTTATAAATGTACTATTGTTTGTTTTTAAATCACAATGCATAATCTAACATTACCATACTAATTAATTTTCAAAAAAACAACTGTTGTGTATGTTGAAATATTAAACAAGATTATTAAATGCTGTAAACATATTGTTGACCATTAATGTCAGCATTTAAAACCTTATTGTAAATTGACAGGCCTACCAAATAAATAGAAAATGAAGGGGATGTATTTTCCCTTACGTACACACATATGATCATCTAGTCGTTCTGTCAGTTGTTTCTTAAAAACTTTGTGTTCTGCAGATTCAAAAATCTGGAGAAGAATCCGGATCCATTGTTGGAGCGGGTCAGTGTGTACGGAAACGCCACCCTCATTATTCCCGCCTTTGCCTACACGTTCTGCACGTCGAACTCAATCAAAACTCTCAAAGTCCTCAAGTCAGTCAGACCTCAGCAGCCGGTGGTGTTCTTCAGCCCCTCTTACCTGCGGATGCTGGACCGTTTCTGGAAGGGGCGTGGCCTGCGGGAGGTGCGGCTCTCCTCAGGGTTTATTATGATCAGCACAGCGCTGGAACTGTGTGAGGACGTGCATGTTTATGGATTCTGGCCATTCGGCAGCGACCTGCAGGAGCGGCCGGTTCCGTACCATTATTACGACCAGCTGAAGCCGCACCGCTATATGCACAAGATGCCGGAGGAGTTTGTGCGACTACTGCAGCTCCACAGCCAGGGGGCGCTGACACTACACCTGCAGCCCTGCTCCTCACCAGGGGCGGCTCTAGAAAATCATTTATAGGGTCACATGAGGACTGTGAGGGGTGGCAACACCAAAGCAAACAAGCATTCGATCATCTATACCAGTGTTTCTCAACTCCAGTCCTCGGGACCCACTGCTCTGCACATTTTGTATGTATTCCTTATTTAACGCACCTGATTCAGATCATCAGCCTCCATGACCTGAACTGAGTGTGTCAGGTAAGAGAGACATACAAAATGTGCAGAGCAGTGGGTCCCGAGGACTGGAGTTGAGAACCACTGATCTATACTACTAAGCCTATATTATCTGTACTAAATCTATATGAGGGGTGTGCTGTCCATATAAAGCCCACTTTTTACGCGTACACGGGGGTCAGCACACAGTGCGTGTGATGCAAATTTTGTCATCAGAAGAGTGTGCGAGTTCTGTACGCGCTCCACCGGATTACTTTGTTTGCGCAGGTCACACATGCACATTTAATTTTTTTTTTTGCAGTAATTAGTTTATTCACAAGGTGGCAGCTGTGCCCTGGGGTGTTGATTCATAAGGTAGTTGAAGAAAAACTGCATAAACACAACAGACCGGAACGCATGCAAGCTACAGCGACAATGAAGGCCTACATAGACGAGAGATTGTGCGAAGAGGTTAGAAAGTTTCCTTATTTGCACAACTCTAGCATGACAGAATACAAATAAATGTACATGGGTTGTAACTCGTGGCGAAAAAACTGCACATGCGTCGAACGACCAACAACACAAGCGATAGCGGAACCACACTATTAATGGATAACGGGCTAAAGCTAGTAGCGGATGTTCGGGAAGTCGGATAAAACTAGCGATATCAAGGCAATCCGATTGTTTTTCTTATAAAATACTGTCGGGGATATGTTCACCTGCTGTAAAAAGAGGAAATGATAGGTTATAAATTTGATTTTAAGAAGAAAACAGGCAATTAGGAACTCAAAGAGCATGGCAACAACAAACAGGAAGTGACGTTTAAATAATTGGGCCTTTAAATAAAACTTTGCGTACATCCACGCTTGATTTGGTTCTGATTCTCTGCTTGCACCGATGTCACTTAAATGATTCCTGATCTTGCTACATGCTCTGAGCAGTGTACACAGTTCAGTGGCCACGAAAAATATCCTTTCGTATGACGGGGAGTGGCATCAAATTCCACTTGCCAATTCTCATTGGCCTTTTCTGAATTCTCAGAGATGATTGGGGCTCCCAAGTATGACCCATTATATCACCAATCGACATCACGTCTCGTTCCCTCCATCAGGGAACGGAGGTTACAACAGTAACCGAGGTGTTTCATACCATCAGTCCAGGAGGTGGTGCTGGTGAACTTTGTAGGGTGAGGAACAGACAAAGTTATATTGTTTACAGTCGGTTAAATACTCTTGCCTGTGCTGCCACCGCAAATGCACGTTGCCATTGCTTGTTGACATTATGGACATTAAAGGGTTAGTTTACCCAAAAAGGTAATTTCTGTCATTAATTACTCACCCTCATGTCGTTTTACACCCGTAAGACCTTCGTTCATCTTCAGAACACAAATTAATATATTTTTGATGAAATCCAAGGGTATCTGATCCACACATAGGCAGCAACATCACCTTTTGATGTCCAGAAAGGTACTAAAGACATCGTTAAAACAGTCGACGTGACTGCAGTGGTTCAACCCAAAAGGTGTGATGACGTTGCTGCCTATGTGTGGATCAGATACCCTTGGATTTCATCAAAAATATCTTAATTTGTGTTCTTACGGGTGTGGAACAACATGAGGGTGAGTACTTAATGACAGAAATTTCATTTTTGGGTGAACTAACCCTTTAAAGTGAAATAAAACAGATTGCAACCTTCGTTTCAGAGCTGTCCATGCAACTCTGCAATGCCTAAACACATCTAGACGCTAACTGGAAGTCTTGAGCATCCTACCTACAAGCATAATGGGTAGTTTCGCGTCCCATGAAAAGGTGGATACCACGATCATTTGCCTAAATTCTCAACCGTATAATAACCAGTAATGACCAGCATCAAGCTTTTTAAGAAAGAGGCAAAAGTATCACAGTACGATCCCATGTAACATGTGCCGTATATTCCAAGTGTTGTGGGGG
The DNA here is from genome assembly GCA_003731715.1 of Anabarilius grahami. Taxonomy (NCBI): domain Eukaryota; kingdom Metazoa; phylum Chordata; class Actinopteri; order Cypriniformes; family Xenocyprididae; genus Anabarilius; species Anabarilius grahami. Next base: position 805,695 of record RJVU01054669.1, read on the forward strand.
TATATGATTGGGAAAACAAACTGAAATTTAATGGATTATTTAAAGGTGCAATATGTAAGAATTTTGCAGTAAAATATCCAAAAACCACTAGGCCAGTGTTATATATTTTGTTCACTTGAGTACTTACAATATCCCAAATGTTTCCAACTATTTGTAAATCGTGAGAAAATAAAATTTTACCCAAGGCTCCGAGACGTGTGAGGAGTCGCCTGTCAATTGCGTCATACCCGCGTTACCCTCGGTTTTATTTAGTAGAAACCATGGAAACACCAAAGACGCTTTAATATATTACACATTTTAATAGGCAAATGAACAACTGTTTTGATATATTTATAGACAGAAAACTAATTATTGTTATATCGCTCAACACGTTTAGTCTTATTGTTTAAATCTAATTTTCTTAATTTACTGCGAGTACCATGCTTTACCATGCCTCAGAGAAAACACTATTTTGTGAAGTAGCTAACATAGCATAATCAGATGCAGCTTTATTTTTAGTAACAGTAATACAGCATTTTCTCCATCATACAATACGTTTTAAAATTAATTGCATGCCATTTATCAACACAATCATCCAGCATTTAATATGATATTCTAAAATCGATCTATCTTACTGCAGTGTGTAACAGTGTCTCACAGCAGCCGCCGAGCGAACTCACAGAGTAACATTATAACATCATTTTCAACACTCTCAAATGTATCTAATATGATAAACAGAGCTGCGTTACCTCATACTCATGACCGGAATAGCAGAAGCGGCGCCGGCGACTGTGTCATAATAAAAGTCCCGCTGCTCGTGAGGCGTGTGTTGATCAATCGCTCCAGCTCCTTGTTCAGCTCCACAACACTCGCTCCTGCTCTGCTTCACACTACAGTAACGTTAATAATCGCATCCATGAACATGATTTCTTCCCGAGTCCTGTCCCATTTCTTTTCCACCGGCTGTGATGTGAGGACCACATCTCCCAAGATTCCACGCTCAAACTTGGCGTCATCAAGCTATGCATTTGTTTTTAATAGGCCTCTAGCGGACAGAATATATTACATATTGCACCTTTAACAAAACTCCTGACCTTGGCCATTGGTCTTCTGTGCACGTTTTTTTTTCTCCTTTTGTGGTCTGATAAAGAAAGAAGGGCATACTGCATTAGAACAACATGGGTGAGCAATTGATGAGTTAATTTTAATTTTAGGGTGAACTATCCCTTTATTGGCCATTCACACAGAAGGTGTTTTTCCATTAAAATATTGCATCTATTTGGCTTAATCTCAGATAAGGTATGTAAACACGGCACAAGTGTCACCATGGAAAGCATATAGTGTCAGACTTTTCAGTTTTCAACAAATTGTACTGATCCATAAATCCAGTCGCAGCTGAAGTCGATTACACCAATTTATTAGTAGTAAGGAAGTTAGTTTTTTTTTTAAAGTGAAAGGGGCAGAGTTACAGAGAGCTGTACGTGTGTGTGCGTGTCTTTTTTAACCTCTCCATCACAGTGAGCACACACACACACACACAGGCTCCAGCACTCCTGCTTCTGATGGCATTGGTATTTCTCCGATGGTGCTTCATGCTGCTGATGGTTTTGATCATCGCTCAGAGTGTGTGTGTGATATTCTACTACACATCCGACACACACTCGTCCAGGTGAGCGCGTACACTCAATACTTCACCTTTATCTCGGTTTAGACCAACTGAAGGCACCTTCATATCTGGCTCTTGCTGTGAGTGTGATGGCTTTCTCTTGTGAAAGAATAATTTAATGAATGGAGTATGTTTCTATTTTCCTTGACTCTATGTAGTCTAATATCAATCATCATGGGAAATTGTGACCAGAATCGCATGAGTGCACAAATGCTTGTTTTCACTTACTAAGCACATTTACTACGTTTTTATTTATTTGTTTGTATGTTGTTTCATTTTTTTTGTGGATGTATAAAGTCAGCTCACTGGGAATTTAAATCTTTATGAAGTGACTTTCCAGCCCCGAACAGTGCTGTTAAAGCATTAAGGCATTATAGCAGTATAACTTTCTACGCTGCTTTTAAACTTTAACTTATGCAAATACATTGACTGGAAGTTCACACAGGTGTTCATTACTTTGAATATGAAAATAATCCACAAACTACTGTCTGTCACTGACTGTCTTCCTCTTCAACACACTTTTGGTATTCCCCAGCATGGTCGCGTGGGGTTTGATTGTGAGTAGGCCAGCTGTCTGTATGCAAGCAGTGCTTTGAGATAAGAATTGTTTTATTTAACACAGTGATGCAAAGGAAAAACAATATATGATTTAACATACAGTATGAAAGACAAAACATATGGTTTATTGTAATATATAACTTTGTAAAACAATTACAATTTTCAAAGCTCCCTCTGTTGAAAGTAGATTTACATTTTTTGTTTTAGTTATGATTACATTATTAATCAATGTCATCTGAAATTTTGAATAAAGAAAAAAATCAAATAACAGCACAATCGTCAACAGTTTGTTCAATAACGGGTTAAGTGCTCAACAAAAGGGAACACCATAATGGTGACATCAACAATGTACCATAAGAAGTAAATAAATCCAAACTGATTTATTGATTTTATTTGCAGTTGATTTCATCTAAGGATGTGTGACTGAGTCAGTTGTAGTTGTTCTCTTTTTTTCAGTTCTTGTTGTTCCTCTTATCTTCAGTAGCCAAGTTTCCATCCAGTTTTGTTATCGACAAAGCAAATATGCACAAAAAAATCTTTGGGAAATTTGCCATCTCCAGGCTGTTTCCATCCAGTTAGCCTTTTACCGATAAAATGGTGTGCGTGATGACGTCATCCCTAAAAAAATGCATTGCCCTTGAGCCGTTTCCATACATACTTTTGCATATATCGCATAATTCATCTTTTGACAAGTAGGTTACTGCTTATTTTCACATACAGCCTAATGTTATTAAATAGGAAATATAAGAAGACGACGGCGTCGTCTGACAGGATTAACTGCCTTTATTTGACGAAGTGTAGGTTTGGACACAGATCAGCTCAATTGTCTGGTAGGCAAACATTTTTAGGGTCTTTAATGCCTTGAACATGCAGTCGCGGTTTGACTCGGCTGAAAGTGCATTCAAAGCAAAAGATCATTCAAAGCAAAAAACGTTATTTGTTCTGGTTTCAGAGTTCAAACCCATCAAAAACTTTAAATCGTTGTTCTTTTTTTTTCCGGAGGCAGATGGAGCTGTGTACCAAAACATTTTTTTTCTGAATTTAAAATTTTATTAGAGCTTTTTGGGATTACAGACTCACAAATTTATGACAGTACTTTTGTTTATTCAGATACAGAAGTAACATTTCTGTGTTGGCTATTTTATTTTACCCCTCTTTTTGTCAGCATTGAAAAGTCCAACATTCTTCCTTAATTTGACAGACATCCCGCTTATTTTTGTCGAGATGCAGAGATTTTGTCTGCATGCAGGCTATAGGCTAATTCTGTCATGTGATACCACATTTATTTGCGTTAAAGCCCTTTTTCTCAACAAAACGTTTTTCGAAAACAATTTTTTGTGACATTTGAAGTATCGACATAAATTGTATTGGCTAAAGATAAACAGAAAAAGATTGTCGACATTTGAGTAATTTTATCGACAAATGGAATTTCCATCAGCTATATCGCTAAACATTTTGAAGCACTAAACCTTTTTTCGCAAAAAAATCCTGGCTATGGTCATCGCTAATGGTCAGTCATCACTTGTAGAGTGATTGTACTTTATTTCACTAACTGTAACACTGCTTCAGAGTTACTTTTAGTCTCTATATAAAAACGGAGCAGTGTTCATTTAACACTGAGGATTTTGCTGTGTACCAACAAACGTAACCTGCAACATGCTTTTTTCTTTATAACGTTTTTTATTTTTTTTAGTTGGATAATTGTCTTGGTTTTTATTTAGCTACGAACACACACTAAGAAACTTGATATGTAACACATACACAAGTTTTGTTGTGGTCTTGCCGGGATCATACTAGAACCCAAAAACAACATGCTGGTCCACCAGCATCCCAAGCTGGTTCCAGCATGAAAAACATACCTTATGCTAGTGACCAGTAATGCTGTCATTTTCAGCAGGGTAAACCAGTTAGTAATTCAGATAAAGAGATGTGTTAAAAGAGTGTTAAACGAAAAAGTAGGAAATGAAACTAAAGAGACTGAATTAACAACTAAATGTAACACCTCTCTGAGTGCCAAAAATGTTGTGGTCTTTAGTAAACTTTAGTTAACATAAAGACACGTACACACAGGAGTTATAATGCTGAGCTTCTTTACTAGCATGCAATGAACTTAAAGGATTAGTTCACTTTCAAATTAAAATTTCCAGATAATTTACTCACCCCCATGTCATCCAAGATGTCCATGTCTTTCTTTCTTCAGTCGAGAAGAAATTAAGGTTTTTGATGAAAACATTCCAGGATTTTTCTCCATATAGTGGACTTCAATGGCCTCCAGACGGTTGAAGGTCAAAATTACAGTTTACCGCGATCCCAGACGAGAAATAAGGGTTTTATCTAGAGAAACCATCGCTCATTTTCAAAAAAAAAATTAAAAATTATATACGTTTTAACCATAAATGCTCATCTTGAACTAGCTCTCTTCTTCTTCTTCTTCTCCATTTGAATTCCAGCAGTGAGGACACTGCTAAGTGTATTACTGCCCTCCACAGGTCAAAGTTTGAACTAATTGTTATATACTTGCACTAGCATATTGTATATGACAATTTAGTTGTTTTTTTTTAGAAAATGGCCGATGGTTTCACTAGATAACACCCTTATTCCTCGTCTGGTAACGTTTAAAGCCCTTTGAAGCTGCACTGAAACTAATTTTGACCTTCAATCGTTTTGAGGCCATTGAAGTCCACTATAAGGAGAATAATCCTGGAATGTTTTCCTCAAAAACCTTAATTTCTTTTCGACTGAAGAAAGAAAGACATGAACATCTTGGATGAAATGGGGGTGAGTATATTATCAGGACATTTTTAATTTGAAAGTGAACTAATCCTTTAACGCCTGTTTCACACTGCAAGCGTGAGCAGCTGCAGAGACGTGCGAGTATTCACACTGGTATGAGGGGTGATTTTAACAAAATGTGATGACTGCTAAGCAAACTGAGTGGAGCACTAACGTGTATACGCACGCCAGCCGTCTGGCCAAAATCCCATAGTATTCAGGCATCAGAAGTAAGATATGAGACGTTAGACGTCACGGTCACGTGTTGGAGCTGCGCTCAAAGTGCGCGGCAGCACTGGCGGCGACGTAGTTGAGAAAGTATATTTTTTATTTTGCATCTGGATAACGTACGTTTGGATAAACGCCTGGATAACGTACGTCTGGACTAATGTCTGGATAATGAATGTGTGGATAACATTGATAATGATATTTTAGCTTTATTCCTATTCTGCCCAAAGGAAGCTTTAATTAATTTGTAAACTTGGAGGGAACATTACAAATCTGTCTCCCTGATTGAAGCTTGGCCATTCCTCCGGCCCCCTCTGTTGCGCAGGTCAAGTCAAGTCAGTGTCAAGTCTCTAGTGTAGCAGAATGACAGGGGAGAGACGAATTTGTTGAATAAAGTCATTATTTTTGTTTTGTATTTTTGCAAAAAATTTATTCAATTCGCTTCATAATATTAAGGTTGAACCACTGCAGTCACATGACTGCTTTAACGATGTCTTTAGTACCTTTCTGGGCCTCAAAAGGTGCGATGACGTTGCTGCCTATGTGTGGATCAGATACCCTTGGATTTCATCAAAAATATCTTAATTTGTGTTCTTACGGGTGTGGAACAACATGACGGTGAGTACTTAATGACAGAAATTTCATTTTTGGGTGAACTAACCCTTTAAAGTGAAAAAAAAAAAGATTACAACCTTCGTTTCAGAGCTGTCCATGCAACTCTGTAATGCCTAAACACATCTAGACGCTAACTGGAAGTCTTGAGCATCCTACCTACAAGCATAATGGGTATTTTCGCATCCCATGAAAAGGTGGATACCACGATCATTTGCCTAAATTCTCAACCATATAATGCCAGTAATGACCAGCATCAAGCTTTTTAAGAAAGAGGCATAAGTATCACAGTACGATCCCATGCAACATGTGCCGTATATTCCAAGTGTTGTGGGGGTATACGATAGGGAAAACAAACTGAAATTTTATGGATTATTTAAAGGTGCAATATGTAAGAATTTTGCAGTAAAATATCCAAAAACCACTAGGCCAGTGTTATATATTTTGTTCACTTGAGTACTTACAATATCCCAAATGTTTCCAACTATTTGTACATCGTGAGAAAATTACAATTGTCAAGTCAAGTCAAGTCACCTTTATTTATATAGCGCTTTTTACAATGCAGATTGTGTCAAAGCAGCTTTACATTGATAACTGGTACATAATTTTGGCTGCAAAGCAGTTCTTAAAGAATAGTGTCAATGCAGGCAGATCAGAAGCACTGTTGATTAAATTTTTAAGAATACTGTTGAATATCAAATGTCAAGTGTCCCCAACTAAGCAAGCCAAAGCACCGCATTAACAGCTGACTTTTCTCCGTTTAAAAGACACACCGGCCATTCCAGCTGAACTAAGGCCTTCACCTCTTAATATGGAAAATAATAATAATAATAATAATAATAATAAAATAACAAGCCCAAAAATGCATATAAGTGGCCATGGTAACACTGCAAGTGCGCACTTGGCTTGAAGCAGCTAAACAAATAAAACACAACAGAGACGAGCTCGACGGTCAAACATGTTTTTTTTGTTTGTTTTTTGTTTTATTAAGCGCATGTTTACTTAGAAAAATAATGTAAAAGTGCTGCAATGGCATAAAAACCTTAAGGTTAGCACAACGAAATAAACAAATATATTGCATGGTTATACACGCTCGTTTGAGATGTGTTGCATTAATTATTTTTAGACTTATTTATTTGTTCTTATGTGCTTGCATTCGATTTGTCTAATGCAGTAAATTGAATTATTATATTTAAACTTTAGTTATATTTTAGGTGATGTTGCTGGGTAAGTGAATTAAGAACAGTGCTCAGTCATAAAAAAAAAAAAAATGTTGTGTGTGCGTGTGAGGCGCCGGCGCGATCACATTTTCTTATAAAAGCGGGAAAAAATTAAAATACTCAGACATTTATGGTCACATTTATGTAACACATTTCGAATCTGTGAAGGGTTAAATAGGCCTATGATTTTTGTACACTCTGTTGTATTTTTTACTTCCTTCGATTAATAACCAACTAGGTAAAAACACTTCCCCCATAAAAGCTGATCAATAAACAGGCCTTACCTGCAGAATGTCCGGGGTAGCTGATAAAACCAGCTGATCAGTAATGCCTAAGGAAGGTCCAGCCACACTCAGTCTGGATTCGTCTCTTGGAGCTCGTAAGGAATTAATATATATATTTGTATATATATCTTATATACGATATATATTTATATTCAGGTTTCAGTTAATAGGTTTTTATAAAAGTATTTCACTCTGAGACTTGTTTAAAAGAGTTTACAAATTACCAATTATATTGGCATCTTTTAATGACAAAGTTCAGAATAAAAATATTCATACAAAACAGAGGAAAGGAGTCTTCCCCAATCGGCAAACTTCTGATACAGGTTTCACACTTTATAATCATCAGAAAGAGGAGGACCTTAGTCATCTCCTTATTTGGTATAAGAAAAGAAAACATACATTGTAAGAGAAAAACAAAAGCTATAGTAAAGATGCACACCTACGCCCCACAGTTTCCTGTTAACCTTTATAATCATATAGCAAGCATAAGAAACCATATAGGTGTCAGTTTCCGACTACATTTTAACCGTTAGCGGTTTTCACACTTACCTAAACTACAAAGCAATGAATACATATCGGTTGCAACAAGTGCAACGCCTAGCACAGCAGAAAGCGAGTAACTTTCACTCTATTAACCTAATAACCTTTTCAACTCATACATGGCCCGGATGTTCAAAACCACAACAGTAAACCATTTGTTCATTCAGTCAGACACAGGAGAATTTGCAGGCACCTTGCTTGTCAAAAGTGTTGCAAGCCCCCCTGTAATGCAGGTTAGATCAGCATGAAAGTTAGTTGAAGCAAAAGATTTTTTAATCAACGACATCAATTTCACATTAATTCTCTGTTGTTGTCTAAGCAATTTTAATTATCTCCTTGGCTGTAGGGCTGATACGATGTTGTCCCAGGGTAGCAGCTCTTCGTTTGCGTTGCCTTTTTCTCCATCTTGCGGAAGAGCTTGGCTTGTTGTCGTTGGATTCCTTGTTGAATCAAAGCATTCATATCAATTCTAAGTTCAGTTAGTCTACATACGGGTCTGTCAGCAGAGCATACTTTACTTGGATTTGGGCTATCAGGATTTTGGTCCTGATAGGCCGGATGCAAAACAACTCACAATAAAAAGAAAAAATTGCCTGTAAAATAAAGAAAACAAAAATGAACCGAAACGCAGCATATATAGCTTAGTCTATTACTTGTCGCATTTTGTTCCTTTCATTTTGTTAATATGTTTATTATTTAGGTAAAATAAATTTCACGCAGAGGTTATTTATTCTTTTTATAGGATTTAATCCTGTTTTTCTCCACTCAGAAGCGTTGCAGGTGCCTGAAGAGGATGATAATGAATCCTCATTTTCTGTTGTTTATTCTGCTATTTGTTCATAGGCTAAAACTAATTAAACCCCTGGGATTTTATTAATGGGTCACAGACACGTATTCATTGTAATTTCGCTTAATTCTAATTTTATAGTACCTTGTCGGTAAATGAAAAGATAATGATCTCGTCGGTTGAAAGTCAAGGGGAAAACGAAATGACATTGACAAGGCAACATTTCTAGTTTTCGTTTAGTTTAAGTTTAACTAATATTTATTTTTTTCTTATATTTCAGGTTTATTTCGATTAGCATAAATGTTTTAATAGTTTTGGTTTTTGTTAGTTAACTTTAATAACCCTGCCTGGGAAAAACATCCACAGAATTGCAGTACAGTCAATTTTCCAGCTGTTTAAGCCATGAATATTTACAAATATTCACAAACTATTTACTGCCGTCTGGGACACAATCTCAGGCCGGGAGTCTCAGACTCATCGAAGCCAAATACAGTTACTGATGCTCGGGAAGCTAACAGCAATTTCTTAACGATCAGCATTTCATCTGAAAGAGGTTCACCTGAAAATGCTGTACAATAGAGGGAGCCACAGGATATAAGGAATATTTTAAGCTTATTTTCCTTATTTTTAAGATTATCTGTTTCCATACTTTTGAATGTATAACCATTAAATTTCTTTAACCATGTTCTGACAATATAGTTTTACTGTACATTTACATATGTGAAATGCTTATCCCAAGAATAATTATTTTTATTTATTCTAATATGCTGTCTTAACTAATATGACAGTTTGTTCTGCATGTGTATTTTTTTTTCCCGGTATATAGGCTATAGCTTACTATATTATAATTTCTATTAAAATATTACATGATTAAAGTGTTTGATAATAGGCCATAGCTTGCACTTTGAATTAATCTTTTAATTTTTAATGCATGATGCATTTTTTTGTTTTATAAAGGATTTCTATGGGGGACAAAACTCTGAAACAACATGTTTTACTTGGATAATGCTGTCATTATCTTAGCAGTAGTGTTTATGACAGGAGAGATGTGTTTTTAGGACATTAAGCCCAGGCATTTTCAAGTTAAGCAATAGCACATCTTTTAATGTCAGTTGTTTGGCTAATAGTGTAGGTCATGTTTTCGTCAACATATTTAAAGGAGCTGTATGTAGGATTGTGGCCTAAACTGGTACTGCAATCACTATAAAAATACTGTAGAGCGATGTATCCCCTCCCCCTACCCCCTGACTCGAGGTTGCCAGATGAGCTGCAGGATTCAGCAGAAACGTAGGCTGCTTCAATGAGCTTCCAATGGCAAGTGACGAACAGACGTACACAGTAAGTTTTTTTTGTGTTAATTCTGTTGATGCAATAAAAAAAAATCTGAGAAAAAAAAGGATAATAGTAAAACAAAACAAAAATAAACAACAAAATAAAAATTCCTTATTTTTCAATACGAAAAAAAAAAGTACTAAAGTTTTTGTCATAAGTAGGCTAACAAATAACCAAAACATTTGCCACAGCAATTATAACGCGGGACAAATTCAATATCACCAATGGCTATCACAGGGTTGTTTTCAGTTCCATCAGAAAATATTGTTAGAGTAACTAAATTACATTAGCAATGGTCATACAGGTCAACTTGCAGCATGTGTAACTTAGTCCACGATATACGTGAAGAACAAATGACGAATCATTTTTACTGAGGTAACATTAGGCTACTGTCTCAATTACGTTTCAAATTGCCATAATGGGCGTGCTAATGTTGTTTTCCTCAGCGTCTCAGCATAATGACAGAGCATACGTCCATGTGAGCTAACGTTATGTTACTTTGCACAAACATGCATAACTTTGTTCGACTGTCATGAATATATGAAATGTCCATTGACATCAAGTACAAGTTAGCCAAGCATAGATGAATCTTACCTGTCCAGGAGAAAATTAGCAACGTTGGCGTCTGTGTTCAAATTCTTCTCCGTTTTCAGCCGTCTCCATCTTTCAAAAGCATCTCCAATACAAATTCTGGTTTTATTTCGGACTTTGTCATGACGAATTTCTGAATTATAACGAGGTCTTTTTGATTTAGTAGCATTAGACATTTTTATCCGACTGGACTTAGGGTAGGTTACAGCTAAGCTGGCAACACGGATCCCGAAACACTACTGACTTCGTGATTGGTAGATAGGTGGAGGGAGGCGCGTAAGGGCCAAAACACAAAATGACAACATCAACATCAGTTGAGGGCTGCAAGTCCACTTTTTAAATGACAATATCCTGGCCGGACTACTTTTGTCAGTGATATAAGTATTTGAAATGAACATGATTTCTTAATGTCTAGTGACACATCAGGGCCATTTTATGATTAATTGAAATAGATTTCTTACATACAGCTCCTTTAAACAAAATTAGGAATGGAGAAATATTCAGCGATTTTGAGGTGCTAAAATGTTAAATGTGTTTTTTTTTCTTTTTGCTCAAAACAAAGCAAAAACACTTATTTACAGAACTTCAGACAATTTACAAAATAACAACTGGCAAAAGTTACTTCAGACTTGGCTTCTCAGGCGAGCAGGGGGGCGACGAAAGTGTCACGCTTCTTATCACACGTCATTGGTCACGGCTTTTGCTCACGGCAAGGTACGCGACGATCGACACGACTGATGCTTAGTTAGCACGGTAAATAGCAAAATGACACCTCATACACTGGAAGCGTTCGTACAGCGTCACAGCAGCAGCTCGAAGCTACACATAAAGCATTTCTTTACAAAAACAGCTATGAATTTGTTTTTATAAGTTGGTCATTTATAAACTTGATAGTTTCGAAAGTTTGTTAACATGAGGAGGTGTACAACACTCACATATTGCTGCACACAAATGAGCTAAGCTTTGTGTTTTACATCATCTGCTGCGTGCACATGTTTGGGTTTGATTTAGGTATGCTGCAGCCTATATATCTCTGTGTAATAACTAACAACATGTTTATATATCATATTTTCTGGCTAGTTTACTTTAGTTTTTTTTTTATAATAAACCATACTTTAACCCAAACTGAATAATTAAAAACAAGTTTAAATGGGTAAATCTTCTATAATTATTTTTGATTCTTAATTTCCTTTTCTGTCATACTCAAATTCTTGTTAAAACATATTAGACATGCTTATTCTGTGTATTTTGAAATTATATTTTTGTCCATCAAAAGTGTGCTTTCACTTTAATTGAGCGTCAGCAGCGCAGCAAAAATAGACTCGGAGCCGAAACCCCCGCTTCACTGCTGCTTACGCGACGCTCCTGCTGCCTGCGTCAATGCATCCGTTGGTTAACATGCACGCCGACAAAAATACGCGCTGCTCACGCTTGCAATGTGAAACAGGAGTAACTCGCCAAGTTGGCAACATACCAACTACACAAACTATATGGGGGTGTCCTAGACAGAACCATTCACTGCATATACTACAAAAAAAGATCTTTTTCCTGTCTTTAACTCAAGAAGTGTTAAACATATCTTAATGTCATTTTAGATTCTTGTTCTTATGAAACTTTTCTTTTGAAATCTTCATTTTTAAGACTCTATATGGTTCGATCTCATAGATATAGCGATGTCAATGTGGTAACGTGTAGTTATGATACTGCGTATTTGAACTCTTGGTAGCTTCAGAAGCTGTTAAAATGAACAAAATCCCATCCTCCAAATAAAGATTAAAAACTTGTTACACTTCTGAAAGCGAGTTAATGTGCCTCAACTGAACCATTTTCAGTGGATTTTTGGCACTTAGAGAGTTATGTTTTATGCAATTCTTTTGATAGATGGAAACAAGATATAATTCTAGTTTAAACATTATTTGTTCTTCAGACTTTCCTCTTTAAATGCAATAAGAATCAGCTGTGTGCAAGGTGACATACATTTGGTTTTCAATCACTGAAAATGGGTAAAATTCAAGAATTTGAACATGGAGCTGCTTTGAGATCCCCATATCTATGAAACTGAACTAAAATTAAAATTTCAAAAGGAGAGTTTATTAAAAATGAGAATCTAGAAGGATATTAAGATATCTCGAATACTTTTAGAGTTACAGGCATGTGNAATTGCCACTCCTTTGAGATTTTCTTCTCTATGCAAATTTTATTGCTTTATTGCAGGATGAGTTTCCGTTTAACAGGAAAATCAAGCCTTACACATGTGAACTTTGGAAAAGGAATATTTATGGCATTCAGACAGGTATTTTCTATTCTATTTAGATGAGAGAAAAACACGAGATACATTTCGAGTTTCAACATGATTTGTTCTTCAGATATTCCTCTTTAAAAGAAAAATATATCAGCTGTATGCAAAGTGACCCACATTTGGTTTTTGACCACTGAATGTGTGCACAATTTACCAATTTACTCATGGAGCCACGTTTAGATCTCCATGTCTCTGGGATTGAACCATCGAGGGCCTTTAAAATGAAGATACCAGTAGAAAAGTTAAGAACCAGAATCTAAAAGGATATTAAGATATCTTTAACACTTTTTGAGTTACAGGCATGCAAACAAGAAGTGCTTTTTCTCCATTTTTGAACTGTCACTGTTGGCATATAATGAAACAAAGATTGATAAAGTCAACAGATTTTACTAAAAGATCTACCAATCTCTGGGTAAAAATAAAATAATGATGCTGCCATCTTTCTAAATTCATTTTTACACCCCTCTAATTTGGCTTCAAATCTCAGGTGAAAATGGTCATTTTGCTCCTCATCTACAAAATAGTGGATTACTCAGTAAATATACATCTGTGACATCTAATATATGGCTTTTATTACTATTTATGTTTGTCTTTCTACAGAAAAAATATTTACAAAATCAAAAATTTGAGCAGGGAAAGTTTCCGAAATTTGGTTGATTTGACACGGAATGACCCTGTAGTTGTTTTCATTCGTTTGTTCTAGCAGAAATTGTTACCCTAGACTTTACTGTTGTGCATCCTGTTCTTTTAACATTGTTAAACATTTGTTAAAAAGACCCAAATAAAAACAAAATCCTGTAAAATTTACATAGAACCATAGAACAACCTACAGGAGCAACTAGAATGAAGTAGATTCTGTGCGACAGGTTTATCAGCGGTTTTGATCGTGATGATCATTTAGAGGACTTAGAAATAGAGTTAATGAGCATCAAAAAAAATACTTGTGTTCTTTTTCTTTCAGAGATGCAATGACAGACATGCTTCAGCAGCTGCGCTGCGTAAAACTCAGGCAGAAGTTTTCCATTATCAAACCAGCCAAAAGGTGCATGAGAATGAAGATCAACCAGCGATCCTGATATTTCAGAGAACTGACTATTTAATTAAATGTATTTGTTTCCCTCTCAGTATAGAACTCAAGAGTTTCACGCAGGAGCTGTCAGAATTCTTGAACTGCCCGTACAAATCAAACAAAACTGAGCGTGAGCTAAACAGGTTTGTGTCTTTAACATGTTTACATTCACGCTTATGCATTTGACAGGTGCTTCTTAACCACAGTGACTTGATTTGCATTCAAGGTTTACATTTTTCTCAAGCCTGGGGATCTTGATGCCATAATCTGCTATTTGACCTATAAGAACAACTTGTATGTTCAGTTGCACATTCCTTTAGTGTCTTCATTTTTCATTCAGTGTCTGTATATCTTCACAAGAAGTGAAGTTGTTGAGCAACACCGGTTCAGATAGATGTTATGTGAAACCATAATCATTTTATGAAACATAACAGTTACTGTGTAGAAGTCAGACATTTTTAGATTCTCCCAAATGTGGTTTGTTCTGAAATCTGTGTTTGTGATGTTACATGTCAATAGGTATGTTTCCAACCAGCTATTTTTATGCAAATTTTGGGATATCGCATTAAAAACGGGGTGTGCGTACATTCTAAAAATGTGCATCATTTAAATTCGGGCGGATTCATTTTTGTATTTGATAAGAAGACATGCGCATAAACTACGATGGAAACATTTTTACTGGATAAATCCCTCAAAAACTCATGCTCATTCATTCACGCACTCATTTTGAGGGCCTAAACATGCTCGAAAACTCATTAAACTTTGCACACGTGTCAGAAGTGGTGAAAATTTACGTCTGATATGGGTTTCAGAATTAGATTCAAGATTCAAGAGTTTTATTTGTCACATGCACAATTATATAGAGCATATATAACCAGCAGTGAAATGAGAGTCAGGTCCGCTCCATGGACAGTGCAATTATTAAAGAATACAACACAGATGAGAATATACATAACTATAGCTATGAAGGAATTAAATAAAAGTAAACAATAAAAATATAAGAATAAAATATAAAAAAAAAAAAAGATGTATACTGTAGGATTAAATATAGAATGGAAAATAATGTGCATGAGAGTAAACTGTAGTCTTAAATATTAAGATACACAGGGATGTGCAAGAGGCAATGTGCATATGTGCATTATACTGTAGTCTTAAATATTAAGATACACAGG
>RJVU01054669.1:821658-848711 GCA_003731715.1 Anabarilius grahami
AAGCCAGCTTGATGGGGACTATAGTATTGAAAGCTGAGCTATAGTCGATAAATAGCAGCCGTACATAGTTCCTGTTATTGCTGTCAATGTGTGTGAGAGAAGAGTACAGGATGTGACAGATGGCATCATCAGTGGATCTGTTGGGGCGATAAGCAAACTGAAGAGGGTCCAAGGTATCCGGGATGGAGGAGCAGATGACGTTTTTAACCAGTCCCTCGAAGACCTTCATAACTATCGATGTGAGTGCTACTGGACGATAGTCATTCAGACAAGAGGGTTTATTGTTCTTAGGCACAGGAATGATGACAGATTTTTTGAAGGAGGTGGGAATCACCGATGTAGCAAGAGACTCATTAAAAATGGATGTAAACAAACCAGCAAGCTGCTCAGCGCAGGACCGCAGAATACGGCCGGAAATCCCATCAGGTCCGGCTGCTTTCCTGACGTTCACTCGCTTTAGAGCCCTCCTAACCTCGTCCTCCGACACGGTGATCACATGATCATCGCTGCTCTGACTGCTGCTTCCTGACGCGCTGATCGGCAGACTCGCGCTGCTTAGATTGCTTTCAAAGCGGCCGTAAAAAGTGTTTAGCTCGTCAGCCAGCGACGGATCAATTCTCACCACTGCAGAGGATTTATTACCAAAGGCACAGAATTAGGTGTGGCAAAATGGCTCGATAGCGCAGCTACAAAATTTCAATTAAGCGCCCTTCGCTCTACGTTTCACGTACAGGTATGAAATACGGTAGACACATGTAACAGCCCAATACCTACAAAAAAGTCCGGGGTGCAAAATCTGTAAACCCAACAGGAAGTGAGTTATTTTGAATTTTCTTGGCAGAATTTGTGCAGTTTTTGCTATATCCAGACGTTGTACTTTAACGAACTCCTCCTAGAGATTTTATCAGATAAACATCATATATGGTCTGTCTAATCTAAAGGCCTTTGCGATGTTAAATTGCGAAGATCTTGAGGGCGTGTCTGTGGCGGCCTGACAAAGTTCGATGTTTCACCATGAAACAGGAAGTTGTTGTACAATGTCCGATCTGCCCCAAACTTCACGTTTTATTCGAGTCCTGGACTAAAGACATCTACACGACAATATTCATAACAATATTAGTCATATCGCCACCTGTTGGCAACAAGAAATGGCATGCTTTACACTGTAATTCACTCCCAGAAATACATTTCAATATGCCATGAAGTACCAAACATGCTAGAAACACGTTAAATCATGCAACACTTGGTTAAGTGCTAATGTATGCGATTAAAGGATTAGTTCACTTTCAAATAAAAATTTCCTGATAATTTACTCACCCCCGTGTCATCCAAGATGTTCAAGTTTTTCTTTTTTCAGTCGAAAAGAAATTAAAGTTTTTGATGAAAACATTCCAGGATTTTCCTCCATATAGTGAACTTCAATGGAGCTCAAACGGTTGAAGGTCAAAATTACAGTTTACCGCGATCCCAGATGAGAAATAAGGGTCTTATCCAGAGAAACCATCGCTCATTTTTTAACATTTTATACGTTTTAACCATAAATGCTCATCTTGAACTAGCTCTTTTCTTCTTCTCTATTTGAATTCCAGCAGTGGAGACACTGCTAAGTGTATTACTGCCCTCCACAGGTCAAAGTTTGAACTAAATTGTCATATACAATATGCTAGTGCAAGTATATAACAATTTAGTTCAAACTTTGACCTGTGGAGGGCAGTAATACACTTAGCAGTGTATCCACTGCTGGAATTCAAATAGAGAAGAAGAAGAGAGCTAGTTCAAGATGAGCATTTATTGTTAAAACTTATATAATTTACTTATTTATTAATTTTTTTTAGAAAATGAGCGATAAGATCGCTCTAGATAAGACCCTTATTCCTTGTCTGGGATCATGTAGAAGGCTTTGAAGCTGCACTGAAACTGTAATTTGACTTTCAACCGTTTGGGCTCCATTGAAGTCCACCATATGGAGAAAAATCCTGTAATGTTTTCCTCAAAAACCTTAATTTCTTTTCGACTGAAGAAAGAAAGACATGGATGACATGGGGGTGAGTAAATTATCAGGAAATTTTAATTTGAAAGTGAACAAATCCTTTTAACGCCACGAAACAGGAAGTTGTTACATGTTTGAGAAGAGTCCCGCCCTGAAGACATCAACAAGGCAATATTCAGTTATAGTAATAGCGCCACCCACTGGCAACAGGAAGTGACGTGTTTAACACTATGATGCACTACTAGCAACATACTAAAATATGCAATTGAGTACTAAACCTGCTAGTGTGGCAAATACAAATGACTGACATAGTCCTCCTATATTTATATACTTAAATGCATATTGCCCACCGTGCTCTGTTTCCTAAAGCCACCGGGTGGCGGTGGCATGGGTGCGAGGGCCCTTTCATCGCTGCTTGCGTTTTATTTTTTGTGTGTACTACTGTAACATGCTTTTCATTTAGTGTTTTCTTTGACCTTTTGGGATTTTGCATTTGGACTACTGTGTTTTTACAGTATGCAAGTGCTGAATATACAGACATTCAGTACTATACAATATTCAGTATAATACTATACTTGCAGTACATGGGCGACACTTAACTCTTGAGTTGGGGGGGAAGGGGGCAAGAAAAATGTTTTCAGTCTTTTTGTACCTTGTTTATTTACCTACTTGTTTTACTCATTTATTTAATGATTTACTTTATTTTATTATCATGGGAAATGGAGCATCTGGTGATAAACAAAAATGCCATGTCGCAATACTGAAAATTTCCATTTTAAACCATGAAAGCGAGTCAGTAGGTAGCACACAAGCAATGTGCAAACTTTGCGTGAGAGTTATGCCAGTCTCAAGCCCCAGCACGTTTATGCAGTGATGCACTATGAAATGATTGCAGGGCAAATGAATTGTTGGGTTCAACGGGGCTAAAGGCAACCCACATACACACAGGGTAAAACCAGCATGGCGTGAAAGGCATTTAGCTAAAATAATGTTTTTAATAACGTGTAAGTGCCAATATTCAGCCATGTTTACTACCACCACCCTGCAGACCTCCCAGACACCTCAGGACTCGACTGGAGGGAGGCCATCATCAGGTGTCTGGAGAGCATCTGTCCCCAATCCAGGACACAGCCAGACCCAGAGCCCAGCCCACCACCACCCTCGACTGCGGAGACTTCGCTAGAGCCCCCCGCACATGGAGAGGGACCGCCCGCTGTGATAAGTGAGCCTGAGCCAGATGCGTAGCGGAGGGAATACTGGTGGTTTTGGACACGGAGAACTGGCTGATAGATCTGTATATGGAGGTACTGCCTCCCTCCTATCCCACCCTGAATTATTTGTTTGTTCTTCATCATCGCTGTTTCAAAATTATCAATGACCTGTATGGACTGTGAATTACCACCACTGATCCCGTCACACTTATCTCTGTCACCATCACCGTAAAGCTCAGCTAGTCCACCTTTGCTGAATGCCTGCTGCCCTTTGTCTCCACTGGGGACATCTTTCTGTGATGTGAAGCCTCAGGTTATGCCTCACCTGAGCGAGAGGATCCTTTGGCTCTACCTCCGGCCTCTGATCCCTTCGCTCCACCTCAGCCCGTCGACTTGTTGGCTCTGCCTTGGCTCCACCAGAGACCCTCTGCCTTGCAGCTCCACTGGGTTCCGTCGTCCCACCGGCTGCACCTTAGTCAATCATCACTCTGCTTGTGCCGTGGACTTACGAGCCTTCCGCTGCACTCAGTCTCTCCACCCCTACAGCTTCAGCGGGTTCCTCCTTCCCTCTGGCTCTGCCTCAGTCCTCAGTCACACTGGCTCCACCTCAGTCCTCGGGCACTCTGGCTTCGCCTCATCTCCGCGACTCCGCCTAGGTCTCCAGGTCGCTCAAGTCTATCAGCTCTTCATCTGCACCCTGGGTTCCATCAGCTCCTTCTCCGTTGGTCGTCACACGGATGTTGTCGGCCTCGTCAACACCTTGGCTCCTCCCTCTCTCAACTCCACTGTGGGCTGTTGTCACTGCCTTGCTCTGGTCTGCATCAGCGGGCATCTACCATCATTGCCGCCGGGGTTTCATCATCCTGCGACCAGTCCTTTGTCGTTTCCTGTAACCATCCCTTCGCCCTCCTCCTAAGCCGCCTCCTTCTCTTCACGCCATGAGGTCACGTTCAATATTCAGTCGTGTTTGTTCTTATGGTTTGTTTTCATGGACTTTTAGTTTGTATTGGAAAACTATTTATCATGTTAGTAATTGTGTCTTTAGGAGGGGAGCCTTTTACCCCAAATACTATACTTCTACATATTCATTCGGTATTGAAAAACTGTTGCTTTAATTACCTTGAACAAAACTGAAAATCATTAACACCTTTGTCTCAGAATATATTCAATAATTTTGGCGATTCTCATTTGGTACTTAAAGCTGCAGTCCGTAACTTTTTTTGGTTAAAAATGATCCAATATCAATTTTTGAGCAAATACATAACCAGCCAGTGTTCAAAACTGTCTCCTTACCTTAGCCCGATTCACAACAGCAAGCTTGTAATAATGTTTTCTAATTTAAATGGTACTGGTGGGTCCTTTGCAGGTGTCTGAATGATGTCACATGATACTGACTGCATGACTTGATCCAAAATGGTCCCTTTATATCGGTTACTCCGAATGACATCAATGAAATTAATTTTTCCAGACATTCTTTCTCATAACAAAGCAACGACTTCTACACATAATTTTAATAACATTTTGCACTATGTTGATATATGATGTTATAAAATCATGCCAGAATAAAAAATATATACATTTATTACATTTTAAGATAGTTTAATCACAAATGAAAAGGCTGGATTGGCCTTTGGATGGTTAAACTGAATGACCTTTTGACACTTCAAAATCTTTAAAAGACCTTTATATGTAGCAAAATGTAATTAAAACCTTTACGATTCAATAAAAGAGATCTAGTTGTACTACTTTACCTACTTTGGATGTCATATCTTTGTTCTTTATTATTATTAAGGCCTTTGGACAAAAAATGATGCGCCACATCATTGACCCACACATAAATAAATATTAAACAATTTTCAAATCTAAAACTCCATGACTACAATAAATTGATGCCGTTGATGTATTGGTTTAGTTTCATGGAGTTTTAGTTTGGTTTTCCCTGATCCTGTTTGCCTGTGTTCCCTGTCACAAGTTTCCTAGTGTGTGCCTGTTTGTTCCCATAGTTACTGATTCACCTGTTTTTGTATAGCTCCCTTTGTTTACCCGTGTATATAAGCCCTGAGTTTTCCTAAGTTCCTCATCCAGTATTTAATGTTATGCTAGTTGTTTTGATTTATGCTCTCTCTCCTTGTGTAAATTAAATGTATCTAGTTATTTATTCATGGCCTGTTCCTCATTCCTTGGATAATTCTGTAACGAGTGCATAGAGATGAGATGAGGGCGAATCCAAATGCACACATAGTTTATTAACAGATGGCAAAGTCACAGATAATCCATTCCAAACCTTGAGAAGGCAAATAGTCCAGACAAGAGTGACATGGGAAAATAATCCAAAAACACATGGAGGAAACAAGAACGTCCAAGCAGCCCCTGATCAAACACATAAACACCAACAACGACCTATAAAACCCAACCGAAAAGCAAGAGCTTAAATACACAATTTAAAGTATAATTTCACTGAATCTACGTCTGTTAGCAAAGACTAAACCATTTCTATCTTTATCAGATTTTGAGAAGGCAATTTCAGCTATGTTTTTTTCTCGAATGGATTATTGCAACTCTCTCTACTTTGGAGTTGATGGTAAAGCACTAATGCGTCTGCAGAAAATCCAGAATGCAGCAGCAAGAATGATTAAGTCTGCAAAAAAACATGACTCTGTTACTCCGTTATTAATTTCACTGAAGTGGTTGCCAGTACATTATCAAATTATTTTTAAGATTCTCGTACTTGTTTTTAAGGCCATTCACAATTTAGAGCCTATTTACCTGTCTAGGACGGTGACAATGTACACTCACCCCAGTTCCTTGAGATCCGAAAATAAATATCTTCTTTCCGTTTGTCACAGACACGCCAGGATCTACCCTCACACAGACACAGCACACGTCATCACCGGAGTACTAACCACGCACACCTGCCATCAATCAGCACCCTCATCAGTAGCACCATAAAAGACTCACGCTCTCAGTCTCATCTATATGCTTACCTCAAGGACTCCTCCGAAGATACTCACCTGTCTCCAGCGTGTTCCCTTGTCTCCTTGTGTTCTCCTCGTCCTCCGTGAGTTCATGAGTGTCTGCTCAGTGTCAAGTCTGTCATCGATCTTCCATTCCTGCAAAACAAGACAAGTATCAGTTCTACATCCATATCTGCCAACGTATCTACTTGCATTCACTCACCTGCACTCTGTCTGCCATCCTGGTTGTTTAATAAACTATATTACCATTATTCCTGTGTCGCTGTCCCCTTCTGTGATTGTAACAGAAGACTGGACCTACACCGCTGAACAGCCAGGATGAGCGCTCCAGATCCTTTCCAGGAGCTTATAGATGTTCTACGCCGAGCACTCACCAGCACTTCCCCGGCATCTGCACCAGCGCACACTTCCGCATTCACCGCCACCTCTCCTTCACCATCTCCCATGGCCAAGCCGGTGCCCTTCTCTGGTTCGGCGGAGGACTGCAACGGATTTCTCCTGCAGTGTTCGCTGGTCCTGGAGATGCAACCACACTTGTACCCCGATGACCACGCTAAGGTAGCGTTTATTATTTCTCAGCTAGAAGGCAAGGCGCTTAGCTGAGATGAACCGCTCTGGTCTCAGAAAAATCCCTTCACCCAGTCTCTCTCCAGTTTCACCGCTCACTTCAAAGAAGTCTTTGGAAAACCTGCTTGGGATTCATCGATTGGTGAGAAATGATATCAACTAAAACAAGGTTCCATGTCTGTAACCGACTATGCTCTCCAATTCAGAACCCTTGCTGTCTCTAGCGGTTGGAACAAGCAGGCCCTTATCACAACATATCGCCAAGGTTTGGATCCATGCGTGCGGTTGCATCTCGCTGCATACGAGGATTCCATCGGGCTCGAGCGTTTCATCCAACTTTCCATCGGGTTCGCCACACGTATGCAGTCGTGTCTCGAAGAGCACCAGGGCCAGCCGTTTTTTCCATCATCACTCCGCCGACCAGAATCCGTCAGCTCCCCAGAACCAACCAATGAACCTATGCAAGTGGAGAATACCCGTCTGTCTTCAGCTGAGCGGCAGAGGCGGCTGACCCAGAACCTATGTCTGTATTGTGGTCAATCTGGGCATTACATCTCTGAATGCCCCACTCGCCCAGCTCGTCCCATGGTGAGTGTTATCATTCCTTCGATGAATAAGATGAAACCACTTACCATTGTTGTAAACCTTACTGCTGCTGCTTTATCTCTTCCAGTCAATGCCCTCCTCGATTCTGGGTCAGCCGGGAACTTCATCTCGGGAGCCCTCTGCTGCCAGCTCCAACTCAAGACAACAGCCATGCCGTCGACTTATCAGATCCACTCGGTGACTGGAAGACCACTAAGACAAGTGCGCTTCAGCGCCGGCCCCATTCAACTCCAAGTCGGCATCCTCCACCTGCTGGTTCTGGAGGAATCCACCGCTGACGTGATCTTAGGGCGACCGTGGTTGGA
This sequence comes from Anabarilius grahami, assembly GCA_003731715.1. Lineage (NCBI taxonomy): Eukaryota > Metazoa > Chordata > Actinopteri > Cypriniformes > Xenocyprididae > Anabarilius > Anabarilius grahami. Next base: position 829,313 of record RJVU01054669.1, read on the forward strand.
GCAGCACAACCCGGTCATCTCGTGGAAGACTGGGGAAATCCTGAAGTGGGGTGACAAGTGTTTCCTGGACTGTTTTCCTGAGTTTCCTGTTCCAAGTTCTCAGCGTCCTGAATTACCAGTCTGTGCTACTTCCATAGAAAGTTCCCTAGAGAATCGCTCCATGGATATTCCCAAATATTATTCCCACTTCAGTGATGTCTTCTGCCCCAAGAAAGCCTCCACGCTGCCTCCACACCGGCCATGGGACTGCGCCATTGATCTGCTTCCCGGTGAGCCAGTGCCCAAGGGAAAGATCTATTCACTTTCCATCCCGGAGGAGAAGGCCATGGAGGAATACATCAAAGCGGCTCTGTCCCAAGGCTACATCCGCCCGTCTACTTCCCCTGCTGCTTCCAGCTTTTTCTTTATGGCAAAGAAGGACGGAGGCTTGCGGCCCTGCATAGATTACAGAGCACTTAATAAAATCACGGTGGTGCCACTGTGTTCACCAAGTTAGACCTCCACAGCGCGTATAACCTCATCCGGATACGTGAGGGGGACGAATGGAAGACAGCGTTTGTGACCCCTACTGCCCACTACGAATACTTGGTCATGCCATATGGACTCGTCAGCGCCTCCTCCATATTCCAGGATTTCATCCATGAGGTGCTTCGGGAGTTCCTGCACAAGTCAGTCCTAGTGTACATCGACGACATCCTGATTTACTCCCGGAGCCTGGCCGACCATCGCCACCACGTTGCGGAGGTCCTGCAATGCCTGAGGGAGTTCAACCTGTTCCTGAAAGCAGAGAAGTGTACCGTCCACCAGCCCTCAGTGCAATGCCTTGGCTACTACATCGATCGCAGTGGCATCCGGATGGACGAGAGGAAGGTCTCTGCAATAAAGGACTGGCCCATTCCCACAACAGTAAAAGAACTTCAGAGATTCCTCGGATTTGCCATCTTCTATCGACGCTTCATTCAAGGCTACAGTATCCACTCCACTCACTAATCTCCTGCGCAGTAAGCCCAAGTCTCTGTCCTGGACTCCAGCCACCACCCAAGCCTTCGAGACGCTCAAGAAAGCCTTCACCACCGCTCCCCTCCTGGTACATCCTGATCCCGACAAGCCCTTCATCGTGGAGGTCGACGCATCGACAACCGGAGTGGGAGCGGTCCTCTCACAGCAGCAGGGGAGCCCAAGTAGACTACACCCATGCGCCTTCTTCTATCGCAAACTCAACCCGGCGGAAGTGAACTACGACATCGGGAATAGGGAGCTTCTGGCCATCAAGCTCGCCCTCGAGGAGTGGAGGCATTGGCTCGAAGGAGCTAAACACCCATTTGTGGTCTTAACTGACCATAAGAACCTTAAATATCTTTGAGCTGCAAAGCGACCGGGGATCAATGAAACCCTCTCATTGCTAAAACAACGCTTCTGGTGGCCGAACATGGCAGCTGACGTCAGGAGGTACATGCAAGGATGCAAGGAATGTGCCATTTTGAAAAGTCCACGCCATCTTCCCTCCGGAAAACTCCAACCTCTGCCCGTTCCCAATCGCCCATTGTCACACCTAGGGGTTGATTTCATCACAGACCTTCCAGCATCTGACAACTGTACATGCATACTTGTGGTTGTGGACAGATTTTGTCATGTCGTCTAATCCCTCTAAGAGGATTGCCTACTGCTATGGAGACTGCTGAATTGATGTTTAACTGTATTTTCAGATACTATGGAATTCCTGTGGACATTGTATCAAACCGAGGACCACAGTTTATCTCCAGGGTCTGGAAGGCCTTCTTTAAACTCCTAGGTGTGACCATAAGCCTCTCCTCAGGCTACCATCCCCAGACGAATACAGATACAGGAGATTGGACGCTTCCTATGTACCTTCTGTCATGGCCACCAGGACTCTTGGAACGAGTTCCTGGGTTGAGCCGAGTACGCCCAGAACTCATTACGTCAGCCTACCACCAGACTCACCCCATTCCAGTGCGTACTCGGCTACCAACCCCCACTGTTCCCCTGGACTGGGGAACCCTCGGACGTACCAGCGGTTGACTACTGGTTCCGAGAGAGTGAGAGGGTCTGGGACTCCGCACACCATCAGCTCCAATGGGCCCTACGCAAACGCAGAATGACGGCTGACCTTCGACGCTCCAATGCTCCTAACTACCAGCCGGGACAGAAGGTCTGGCTGTCAACGAGGGACATCAGGATGCGCCTGCCCTGTAGGAAGCTGAGTCCCAGGTTCATTGGCCCCTTCACCATCGTTCGGCAGATCAACCCTGTCACCTACCAGCTACAACTGCCACCAGAATACAAAATTCACCCTACTTTCCACGTGTCACTATTAAAGCCTCACCATCCTTCTGTCTCTCTTCCCACAGAGCCTGGCGAAACCGAGGAACCCCCCCTTCCTCTCATCGTGGATGACGGAGCTGCTTACCTGGTACGTGACATCTTGGACTCCTGGCGCCGTGGTGGTCACCTGGAGTACCTCGTGGATTGGGAGGGCTACAGTTCCGAGGAACGCTCATGGGTCCCTAGGAATGATATACTCAACCCAAACCTGCTTGACACCTTCCATGCCACTCATCCAGAGAGACCAGCACCCCGTGGCAGAGGTCGACCACCACGACGTTGGGGTAATGTCACAGACACACCAGGCTCTACCCTCACACAGACACAGCGCACGTCATCACCAGAGTACTAACCATGCACACCTGCCATCAATCAGCACCCTCATCAGCAGCACCATAAAAGACTCACGCTCACACTGTCACTGTCCGGTCTCGTTTGCACATAGCACTTACATATATACTTACCTCAAGGACTCCTCCGAAGATACTCACCTGTCTCCAGCGTGTTCCCTCATCTCCTTGTGTTTTCCTCATCCTCTGTGAGTTCATCAGTGTCTGCTCAGTGTCAAGTCTGTCATCGATCTTCCATTCCTGCAAAACAAGACAATTATCAGTTCTACATCCATATCTGCCAACGTATCTACTTACATTCACTCACCTGCACTCTGTCTGCCATCCTGGATGTTTAATAAACTATATTACCATTATTTCTGTGTTGCTGTCCCCTTCTGTGATTGTAACACCGTTACTAAGACAAAATACAAACATAAAGGTTGATCGAGCCTTCTCTCGAGCCGGTCCTAAGTTGTGGAACGATCTCCATAGCGCTTAGATCCGTCAAATCTTTACCTGTGTTTAAACCTATGTTAAAATCACATTTGCTCAACTCTGACTGCAAGTTCCAATGATGGAGAGTGATGTTCATTGTGTGTATGGTTTCTCTAAGGTTATATGTTTGTTCATACTGTTTTATCGGTTTTTATTTATTTATTTATTTTATTTTTTTGGGACTGTGAAGCACTTTTGGACAACTAACATTGTATTAAATGGTGCTAAATAAATAAAATACCAAATACCAAAAATACCAATGCAATGAGTAGATAATGAAGAACAGTTGGAACTAATGAAGGTGACCATGGTGACTAGTGGCAGCTTTCTAAAAAACATGTCATTATTGTTCAGAGTCAGTGTATAAAGAAACAATAAATCTTTGAATACTGAAGTGGTCATTTTCACAGAGATGACACTGATAAAGCTGCTCATGTGACTTTCTCTCTTTCTCTCTCTCTCTCTGTTTATGACAGAATCAGGCTGCAGTTTTGTTGTAACGCCACAGAATCATTCATCCTCACCAAACACAACACAGCCGTCAATCAAACCATCCCATATGAAACAAGCACAACAAAAACATACAAAATAACTGCAGAACTTTACAGTATGCTGCCCGAGGTGTGTGTGCATGCGTATGCGTGTATGTGTGTGTGCGTAATGCATGTGTGTTCTGGTTTATGAAGGCATAAATGTATATAATGACATGGGTATTACAAATGTAAACATGATTTATGAGGACACTGCCTTTTCATGCCAAATGTTTCTTGTGATGGGTAGGTTTTGGGGTAGGGGTAGTATAGGGGGATATAATATACAGTTTGTACAGTATAAAAACCATTATGTCTATGGAGAGCCCCCGTAAACCACATATCCAAGTGTGTGTGTGTGTGTGTGTGTGTGTGTGTGTGCAGGACATCCCCTGGTCCGGTCGGCGTCTGGGTCAGTGTGCTGTGGTCGGCAGTGGTGGGATTTTGAAAAACAGCAGCTGTGGACGTGAGATTGAAAGTGCAGACTTCGTCATACGGTAAACACATCCCATCATTCCTTGCTCCCTCACTGACCACAACACATCTGTCAGTATTCATCCATCCTTCCTGTTAATATGATGTTTTCTCTCTTTCAGGTTTAATTTGGCAGCGGTTAATGACAGTGATGTTGGGATGAGGACGGATTTGATAACAGTCAACCCCAGTCAGCTTAGGTCAGTGTTCACACACACCAATCATAAACACAGTTTTAATTAACATTTAAATCAAGACTTTTCAGATTTAGTTTAAGCTCTCAAATTCTTGTTTTTAATTGTTGCTTTTTCTAAATTAAATCATAACTAACTACAGCTTTACTCAAAAACACATTCATTGGCTATTACTGGCATCCCTATATAAAAATAATTCAGATTCAATTAACTACATTCAGGTCATTGTAAATTTCTTAAAGATGTATTCTGGTTAAATAGAGATGTATTTTCCCCTGCGTACACATACAGGTCCTTCTCAAAAAATTAGCATATTGTGATAAAGTTCATTATTTTCCATAATGTAATGATAAAAATTTAACTTTCAAATATTTTAGATTCATTGCACACCAACTGAAATATTTCAGGTCTTTTATTGTTTTAAAGGGCACCTATTATGCAAAATTCACTTTTACATGGTGTTTGACCATAAATGTGTGTTGGCAGTGTGTGAGCAAAACCACCCTAGAATGAGAAAAATCCACCCAGTGGTTTTTTTACAATCTCAATAATTCATAAGCACTGTCTCAGAACGCCCTGTTCTAAGATTGCTCTCACTGTAACGTAGAATTGCGCTAAGCCCCACCCCCGTGGTTTGATTGACAATCTGGTTTTGGCATAGACCCCGTCCTCGGTGATCTGTCAACCATCCTCCATTGTTTCAACGACAGCCGGTAATGTCTCCTAAGAAACATAAGTGTTCTGTTGTGGGATGTAATAATGAACATAGTAGTTTTCACTTACTTCCGACATCAGAGCTACTGAAAACGCAGTGGATGGATTTTATTTAGGAAGGAAAGGCGCCACTCAAAATTCCAAAATACATTTATGTTTGCGCGAATCATTTTTTGACTGACTGTTTTGAGAACGAGGGTCAATTCAAAGCAGGTCTTGCTTCAAAGTTAATCCTCAAGTGTGGATCGTTGCCTACTGTTCGCGATCCAACGTCACCTCCAGAAGAAGTAAGTGTATTTAATGTTTTTTGAGCAAATAGTAATTTCAGTCGATGTCAGCCAATTCAATAACAAATGCGTCTAAAGTTGTTGTCGTCGTCGTAGAATGTCTGTGTATATAATTTAAACCTTGTTTGTATAGTGTGTAACCACACGTATATATATATATTTTTTAAAGATATTGTATTAAAAACTGTGTATGTTTTCTGTAAGGACAGATTCCAGTTCAAACATGTACGGCTGAATGCCACACAAAACAGCGGGTCTCTCACTCTCAGCCATTCTGCTTCTACCGACTGTTTATTGCCATAGGTATGCAAGTTACGCCCTCATCCAAAGGCAGGGCGGGGATATGCAGCTCATTTATATTTAAGGTGGTACACACCAAAACAGCTCTTTTTAAAACAGGCCCCAAAAATGACATTTTCAAATGGTTATAATAAATTAACTGTGGGGTATTTTGTGCTGAAACTTCACAAATACATTCTGGGGACACCCAAGACCAATATTACATCTTGTAAAAAGGGGCATAATAGGTGCCCTTTAATACTGATGATTTTGGGATACAGCTCATGAAAACCCAAATCTCAAAAAATTAGCATATGTCATCCGACCAATAAAAGAAAAGTGTTTTTAATACAAAAAAAGTCAACCTTCAAATAATTATGTTCAGTTATGCACTCAATACTTGGTCGGGAATCCTTTTGCAGAAATGACTGCTTCAATGCGGCGTGGCATGGAGGCAATCAGCCTGTGGCACTGCTGAGGTGTTATGGAGGCCCAGGATGCTTCGATAGCGGCCTTAAGCTCATCCAGAGTGTTGGGTCTTGCGTCTCTCAACTTTCTCTTCACAATATCCCACAGATTCTCTATGGGGTTCAGGTCAGGAGAGTTGGCAGGCCAATTGAGCACAGTAATACCATGGTCAGTAAACCATTTACCAGTGGTTTTGGCACTGTGAGCAGGTGCCAGGTCGTGCTGAAAAACGAAATCTTCATCTCCATAAAGCTTTTCAGCAGATGGAAGCATGAAGTGCTCCAAAATCTCCTGATAGCTAGCTGCATTGACCCTGCCCTTGATAAAACACAGTGGACCAACACCAGCAGCTGACATGGCACCCCAGACCATCACTGACTGTGGGAACTTGACACTGGACTTCAGGCATTTTGGCATTTCCTTCTCCCCAGTCTTCCTCCAGACTCTGGCACCTTGATTTCCGAATGACTTTGGACCACTGAGCAACAGTCCAGTGCTGCTTCTCTGTAGCCCAGGTCAGGCGCTTCTGCCGCTGTTTCTGGTTCAAAAGTGGCTTGACCTGGGGAATGCGGCACCTGTAGCCCATTTCCTGCACACGCCTGTGCACGGTGGCTCTGGATGTTTCTACTCCAGACTCAGTCCACTGCTTCCGCAGGTCCCCCAAGGTCTGGAATCGGTCCTTCTCCACAATCTTCCTCAGGGTCCGGTCACCTCTTCTCGTTGTGCAGCGTTTTTTGCCACACTTTTTCCTTCCCACAGACTTCCCACTGAGGTGCCTTGATACAGCACTCTGGGAACAGCCTATTCGTTCAGAAATTTCTTTCTGTGTCTTACCCTCTCGCTTGAGGGTGTCAATGATGGCCTTCTGGACAGCAGTCAGGTCGGCAGTCTTACCCATGATTGCGGTTTTGAGTAATGAACCAGGCTGGGAGTTTTTAAAAGCCTCAGGAATCTTTTGCAGGTGTTTAGAGTTAATTAGTTGATTCAGATGATTAGGTTAATAGCTCGTTTAGAGAACCTTTTCATGATATGCTAATTTTTTGAGATAGGAATTTTGGGTTTTCATGAGCTGTATGCCAAAATCATCAGTATTAAAACAATAAAAGACCTGAAATATTTCAGTTGGTGTGCAATGAATCTAAAATATATGAAAGTTTAATTTTTATCATTACATTATGGAAAATAATGAACTTTATCACAATATGCAAATTTTTTGAGAAGGACCTGTATATGATCATCTAGTCGTTCTGTCAGTAGTGTTTCTTAAAAACTGTGTGTCTGTAGATACAAAAACCTGGAGAAGAATCCGGATCCGTTGGTGGAGCGGGTCAGTGTGTATGGAAACGCCACCCTCATTATTCCCGCCTTTGCCTACACAATCTGCACATCTGCGTCAATCAAAACTCTCAAAGTCCTCCAGCCAATCAGACCTCAGCAGCCAGTGGTGTTCTTCAGCCCCTCTTACCTGCGGATGCTGGACCGTTTCTGGAAGGGGCGTGGCCTGAGGGAGGAGCGGCTCTCTACGGGGTTTATGTTAATCAGCGCAGCACTGGAACTGTGTGAGAACGTGCATGTTTACGGATTCTGGCCATTCGGCAGCGACCTGCAGGAGCGTCCGGTTCCGTACCATTATTACGACCAGCTGAAGCCGCACCCCTACGTGCACAAGATGCCTGAGGAGTTTGTGCGACTACTGCAGCTCCACAGCCAGGGGGCGCTGACACTACACCTGCAGCCCTGCTCCTCACCAGGGGCGGATCTAGAAAATCATTTATAGGGTCACATGAGGACTGTGAGAGGGGTGGCAACACCAAAGCAAACAAGCATTCGATCATCTATACTACTAAGCCTATATTATCTGTACTAAATCTATATGAAGGGTGTCCTGTCCATATAAAGCCCAATTTTTACGCGTACACGGGGGTCAGCACACAGTGCGTGTGATGCAAATTTCGCCATCAGAAGAGTACGTGCTCCACCAGATTACTTTGTATGCGCAGGTCGCACATGCACATTTAAATTTTTTTGCAGTAATTAGTTTATCCACAAGGTGGCAGCTGTGCCCTGGGGTGTTGATTCATAAGGTAGTTGAAGAAAAACTGCATAAACACAACAGACCAGAATGCATGCAAGCTACAGCAACAATGAAGGCCTACATACATGAGAGATTGTGCAAAGAGGTTAGAAAGTGTCCTCGTTTGTACAACTCTAGCATGAAAGAATACAAGTATATTTACATGGGTTGTAACTCAATTGATTGCTCAACTGCGCATTCGTTGAATGCCTGTGTACAAGTATGAGTCAATAAAGTATACTTTGCAAGCCTGTGCGCATAAAGAAACAAAACAAGTATACAAATGGCTTAAGCTGCGAATGCTCTGCATACCCAAGTCATTTGAGGGAATGAGTTTGTGGACTTGCTAATGACTTTAAATTACTTTAAAGTCCTTGTTATTTGAGGTGCAAAATAAAGCTTACATAATAAAATGTTGGTAATACATTTATTCTATGGTCATTTATTTTTTTATTTGCCAGACAACTGTAATTTTCTTTAAATCTGTGCCACCTGGGTAGGCAGATCCAGCTTTGGCACATACACTCTGTTGTTATGTATCGTCATCATTGTTCCGCGTTCTCATTGGTTTGCTGGCAAATGGGGGATTTTATGCGATGGGAAAGCCATCCATGAATCACTTGCCCAAGTGGAAAAATGTGCTTTTGCTGCTCAACGAAAATTACATTGTATTTGATACAAAACTAGACCAAATCAAATGAAAAAAGTCATATCTGAAACAATTTTCAGAGTATTTCAATTTCTCCATTTATTTTTGGATTAAAATATCAAAAAACCACTATAACAATGTTACATATTTTGTTGACTTGTAATATTTTGTATATGTGATGTGTTGTGTTGACTTTTTTGTACTTACATTATCCCAAATGTTTCCAACAATGTTTAAATCCAGAGAGAAGGAATGAAATAAAATAATGTGAATTTAAATGATCAAACGCAACTGTAAAAAAGTTCAAGTTCAGCAAAGAAGGAGGCAGACATTAAATCTAACTTTAATTGTAAAATAAACATGAACAACAAAATGAAAGGAGCGGCAGCGGTTGACTGCAGCATATAAGCATTATAAAAACAGCAGCGTAAAATGTCCCGCAGCTCTCGGCCCCGCCCTGCCTCATACCACAATAACGTTAATAAAACTTTAATATATTAACTTTTGAGTGGACACAATTTTTCCTAGTATTTTAGACATAAATGAAGATTTGAAATGGGTTTATAATTTGCTAATTCATTTGGATCTAATTTTGGTTTCTTAATGAGAGGCTTAATAACTGCCAGGTTGAACAGTCTTGGGACATTACCTAGAGATAAAGAGATAATAATTTTGAGAAGAGGCTCTTCTGCTACAGATGAGCCTAGGTCTCTCCCAGAAAAGATTCCTATTATTTACAGAGAGCAGTTTCTGTTCATTACACCATGTGTCATGTCTAGTTTTGGTGTTTTGGTTCATGTTCAAGTTTTATTTTGATGTCATGTGATTCCCTTGCTCCTCATGTGATCTTGCTATGTGCTCCCCTTGTGAATAGGCTTGTTCGAGATGAACTACTCTAGCCTGCCACCAGCTGGCGAGATCTGCCGGTTGCAGGCGGGGGAGGAGAACAGAGATGGCCATCAGGTTGGACACTTTGTGCTTTCCGTAGTGTGCTGAATTCATGGCAAACCATGCGATTTTTGCATTGATTGTAGCCGAAGAAGTGGATGCGATTGAAATTCCCATGTTTTTAATATCAGATATTCAATATCAAGTTTGGTTAAATACATTAACTTGTCTAAGAAAAAACACGCAACAAACATTGTCCTTGTCATCACAGAAAATGACCAATGAGAATAAAATGTGTCATCATCAAGGCTTTCGCAGCCAATTTTGAGCAACTGCAGCACCTGGTCTCGTTTTGCTCTCGCGGTACTTTGATGGCACATGTGATCATAAGGCAGCTGCAGCGCAGATCAAAGACGGACAAATTTTCTAAGCAGAATGCATTGCTTTCTTTGCGATCTTTGTGGCGCCGCATGAAGTCAAACAAGCCTAAAGTGTCATGTTTCATTGTTCTCTTGTCTAGCTTTGTTCCCTGTATGCTACCATTGGTGAGTTGTTATGGTCATGGTCATGTTTGTTTCAAGTCAAGTCAGGTCTTTATTTTGTATTTTGTTCATGATTGGATTCATGTAAATAAAAGCTGCACTTGGCTTCTTCAAGCTTGCCTTCAGTGGATTTCATTACACCATGACATTAACCATTCATTTAGAGCAAATAATCTGCTGAACCTTTCATGTCCTTGTCTTTACGTCGGAAGCGGTCCAGACACAATGATTCTCATCGCGGGTGATGTGCTGCGTACTGTCTTGATCAGACTCCTGCTTCAAAACGTCCGTCTGCCCCAGCCGATGCTCTCGTCACCATTCAGGATCGCGGGTACTTGCACAGCGACATTGAGAACATGAGCACCAGGAAAGCAGTGACTGCGTACCTTGCCTTTAGCCGAGGTAGCGTGGACATGCTGAACGATGGAGTCACCGACGACCACAGCGTTGCGTTCTGTCTCGCAAAGAGGGGAGAAGCAGTTCCGGGAGGAGATCTCGAAGACTGGGGGCGGCGGAGGAGGAGAGGTCCTTGCTTGCACCTTCCGCTGCTGAAGTACCCCAGGGTTCTCGATGTATCAGCTCGGGAGTGAAAGAGGGCTGGGAAGAATGCACTCTGAGTGCTCGGTGCAGAAAAGGACACGGATTAGAGGAAGTTGGAGTGTTAACACAGCACTGCAAAGTTGCCAAGTAGTGAGCGTCAGTCTGGGATGCTTCCAGTATTGTTTGGCCTGCTTCTCTAGTAGGTCATGAATCTGCTTCTCCACAGCCTCCAGCTCCAACTACACAGTTTGGTAAGTCAGATAAAACTAGCGAAATTTGATTTTAAGAAAAACCAGGAATCAACTTGACGGAGCTCCAACTCAAACAGCTCAGTAGCAACAAACAGGGACTGTAGCGGACTCAAGAAGTGGAGCCATCTCTGGGCTCTGGACGAGGAAGGAGGTCATTTCTGGATCCTGGACGAAGAAAGGAGTTAGAGTCATAGGCGCAGTGGTGGCTGTTTTGGCTGAGGGCTCAAATTCTGTGCCCATCTTGGCTGAGGGCTCAAAGCAGCTCCATGTTCAAATTCTTGAATTTTACCCATTTTCAGTGATCAAAAACCAAATGTGTGTCACTTTGCACACAGCTGATACTTATTGCAATTAAAGAGGAAAGTCTGAAGAACAAATAATGTTTAAACTAGAAATGTATCTTGTTTCCCTCTATCAAAAGAATAACTCTATCAAAAACATAACTTTCTGAGTGCCAAAAAAAAAACACTGAAAATGGTTGAGGCAGATTAATTTGCTCTCAAACATGTATTTATAAGAATCTATATTTGAATCAGTTTTAGGGATATTTGGAGGATGGGATTTTGTTCATTTTAACAGCTTCTGAAGCTACCAAGAGTTCAAATACGCAGTATCATAACTACACGTTACCACATTGACATCACTATATCTATGAGATCGAACCATCGAGGGCCTTAAAAATGAAGATTTCAAAAGAAAAGTTTCATAAGAACAAGAATCTAAAATGACATTAAGATATTTTAAAAAATTTTTTAGTTAAAGACATGTAAACTTAAGAAAAATGTTTGTTTTTGGCACTCAGAGAGATGTGTTGTATTCAATTGTTTTGAAAGAGGGAAACAAGATACATTTCTAGTTTCAACATTATTTATTCTTCAGACATTCTTCTTTAAACACAATTACTATCAGTTTAAAAAGTTTAAAAAGCTACATTTTGTTCTTGACCATTGAAAATGGGTAAAATTGGGAAATGGAATCACATTGGGGTCCCAATATCTATGGGACTGAACTATATTTGTTAAGAACCAGGGACCATTTGCATAAACTGTTAGTCATCCAGTTTTTTTTTCTTTAAGACTGTTCATAACTTTTAATAAGTCAGTTACATAAAAAATGTGGACTGGTCTAATTTGACACCGAACAGTAAGAATGATTACCCCTAACTAACTGCTAGTTTGTCTTACTAGTTCTTAAGACAGTCTTAACATTATGGCTATGTTTATGCAACTGGCCCCAGAATCTAAAAGGATATTAAGATAACTTTAATACTTCGTGAGTTATAGTCATGCAACCCTGAGGCAAAAAAACACAAGAAGTGTGTAAGAAGGAGGCGGGAACCGGCAAACGTTTAAACATAACTTTAATATAAAATAAACAAAGAACAAAATGAAAGTAATGCCAGCAAACCCTCCTCTCCAGCTCCTCCGTGAGAGATTCGAGGCCTCACGCCATTCCCTCACGGCTCTTGCCCGCCCTGCTCGTCACATACCCCCATCGCCCCTCGCAGGTCGAGGGGTACTCCTGAGACTGCGCTCTCTTCCCCCCTGGGGCCTGTCTCGGCGGCCGCAGCACCTGGGGGTAAAGACAGACGAGAGAAAAGGAGACGGAAGCACAGGGAGCGACAGAACGAGAGAGGGAAGAGAGGAAAAAAATAAATTAAATCTTGGTCCGGTTCCCGGACACACTGCCACTCGGTCCTCAGCCAGCCGAGAGGCTCTTCCTCGCAATGCCATGCGATGGTACTGGACGCTCGGTGGACGGCTCGATCCTCCTCCGTCCCCTGGCGGCTGGCGATGGCTCCTCCGACTGAGTGCAGCCGGCAGCGAGTCCCCCGTTCCCTACTCCTCCCCTTCATAGCGGACGGCAGCAGGCTCCGGCCCACGCTGAATGGCGGTGACTCCTCCGCTCCCTCTTGGACGGCAGCCACCCCACCTCGACCCAGGAGCACGGCAGCGAGCTCTCCGTACCCAACTGTTGATACTCGCTCCAGCACCACCGCCTCGGGCAGCCACTTGCGGTCTTCACACTCCCGTGCTGCCCGACCTCCGCAGCACGCGATCCCCCTCAGCAGCGAGGGCTCTCTGTCAGCATGTCCCTCTTTCCTCCTGGGTTTCGGCACCAATGTAACGTAGTTTGTATGTACGGGAAGAAGGATGCAGGAAACGGTGAACGTTTAAACATAACTTTAATATAAAATAAACAAAGAACAAAATTAAAGTCAGAATCAGAATCAGAATCAGAATGTGCTTTATTCGCCAAGTGTGCACAAACACACAAGGAATTTGTTGTGGTTTTTACAGAAGCTCTTGGTACACACATACATATGACATGAGAACAGAAACATTTAACTAAGTAAACTAAGAAAATAATAAATAAGTAAAATAAAATAAATAATAATACTAATATGGTATACATCTGGAACAGAAGACATACAGATTTGTATTGTATATACAGCAGGGTGAATAGTATATATATATATATTTACACTAATTTTTACTCTCTATCAAGTACTGAAAGTGAATACTAAAACGGTAATTGCTATGTTAGCTGTTTAAGCTGGAGATGGCGTTGGGGAAAAAACTGTTCTTATGCCTAGATGTTCTAGTGCACAGAGATCTGTAACGTCTGCCTGAGGGCAGAAGTGCAAACAGGTTGTGTCCAGGGTGAGAGGGGTCTGTGATGATGTTACCTGCCCGTTTCTTCACTCTGGCGTTGTACAAGTCCTGAAGGTTGGGCAGGTGCATACCAATTATCCTTTCAGCTGTCCTAACAATCCGTTGCAGTCTTCTTATATCTGATTTGCTGGCTGACCCAAACCAAACAGTTATAGAAGTGCACAGAACTGACTCAATAACAGCTGAGTAAAACTGTTTCAGCAGCTCCTGTGGCAGGTTGAACTTCCTCAGCTGGCGAAGGAAGTACAGTCTCTGCTGAGCCTTTTTCACAGTGGAGTCAATGTGATTGTCCCACTTCAGGTCCTGAGAGATGGTGGTGCCCAGGAACCTGAATGACTCCACTGCAGTCACAGTGCTGTTCATGATGGTGAGTGGGGGGAGAGCAGGGGGGTTTCTCCTGAAGTCCACGATCATCTCCACTGTCTTGAGCGTGTTGAGCTCCAGGTTGTTAAGACTGCACCAGACAGCCAGCTGTTCAACCTCCAGTCTGTAAGCAGACTCGTCTCCGTCCCGGATAAGGCCGATGACTGTGGTGTCGTCTGCAAACTTCAGGAGCTTGACAGAGGGGTCTTTAGAGGTGCAGTCGTTGGTGTAGAGGGAGAAGAGCAGTGGGGAGAGCACACAACCCTGAGGGGCGCCGGTGCTGATGGTGCGGGTGCTGGATGTGAGTTTTCCCAGCCTCACTAGCTGCTGCCTGTCTGTCAGGAAGCTGGTGATCCACTGACAGATGGAGGTGGGTACAGAGAGCTGGGTCAGTTTATTCAGGAGGGTATCCGGGATTATGGTGTTGAAAGCCGAACTGAAGTCCACAAACAGGACCCTTGCATAAGTTCCTGGTTTGTCCAGATGTTGTAGGATATAATGCAGTCCCATATTGACTGCATCATCCACAGACCTGTTTGCACGATAAGCAAACTGCAGGGGGTCCAGCAGGGGTCCAGTGATGTCCTTCAGGTAGGCCAGCACCAGTCTCTCAAATGACTTCATGACCACAGACGTCAAAGCAACAGGTCTGTAGTCATTTAGTCCTGTGATTTTTGGTTTCTTGGGTACAGGGATGATGGTGGAGTGTTTAAAGCAGGAGGGGACTTCACACAGCTCCAGTGATCTGTTGAAGATCAGTGTGAAGATGGATGACAGCTGGGCAGCACAGGCTTTGAGACAGGCTGGTGAAACACCGTCTGGGCCTTTGGCTTTCCTTATCTTCTGTTTCCTGAAGACTCTGCATACATCCATCTCACTGATCTGAAGTGCAGGTTGAGAAGCAGGAGGGGGGAGGGAGAGGGGTGAGGGTGTTGATGGCTGTGTGGTGAGCCGGTCAGAGCGGGTGTGGGGTGTGAGACCAGGTCTTTCAAACCTGCAGTAAAATGTATTCAGCTCGTTGGCCAAATGTTGGTTCTCCACAGTGCTGGGGGATGGGGTCTTGTAGCTGGTGATGGTTTTCAGGCCCTTCCACACTGATGCTGGGTCAGTAGCTGAAAGCTGGTGTTCTAGCTTCTTAGCATAGCTTCTCTTTGCTACATTGATCTCCTTATTCAGTGTGTATTTGGCCTGTTTGTACAAGACTTTGTCCCCGCTCCTGTATGCATCCTCTTTGGCCTGGCGAAGCTGTCTGAGTTTTGCAGTAAACCAAGGTTTGTCGTTGTTAAATGTTAAATAAGTCCTGTTGGGAACACACATGTCCTCACAGAAACTGATGTAGGATGTCACGGTGTCAGTGAGCTCATCCAGATCAGTGGCTGCAGCCTCAAAAACACTCCAATCAGTGCAGTCGAAACAGGCTTGTAAAGCCCGCTCTGTTTCGCTGGTCCATTTCTTTACAGTTCTTACCACAGGCTTAGCAGATTTCAGTTTCTGCTTGTAGGCTGGTAGAAGATGAACCAAACAGTGATCAGAGAGTCCCAAAGCCGCTCTGGGGACAGAGTGGTATGCATTCTTTAAAGCAGTGTAGCAATGGTCCAGTATGTTACTGTCCCTGGTGGGGCATGTGATGTGCTGTCTGTATTTAGGCAGTTCACGGGTGAGATTAGCTTTATTGAAATCACCGAGAATGATAATGAAAGTGTTTGGGTAACACTGCTCTGTGTGTGTGATCTGATCGGCCAGCTGTTCTAGCGCCGCGCTCACGCACGCATCAGGAGGAATGTAAACACTCACCAGAATAAACGAAGAAAACTCCCGCGGTGAATAAAAAGGCTTACAGTTAATGAAGAGAGCCTCCAAATTAGGGCAGCACATCTCCTTTAACACTGTCACGTCTGTACACCAGCCTTCGTTGATATAAAAACATAATCCACCGCCTTTCGTTTTCCCCGACGACTCGGTGACGCGATCCGCTCTGAACAGCTGGAAGCCCGGCAGATGAAGCGCGCTGTTCGGGATGGCTCCTTTCAGCCAGGTTTCCGTGAAGCAAAGTGCAGCAGAGTTGGAAAAGTCCTTGTTCGTGCGGGTGAGGAGAAGCAGTTCGTCTGTTTTATTTGCTAGGGAGCGGAGATTCGCTAGATGAATACTCGGCAGCGGAGTCCTAAACCCGCGCTGTCGGAATTTCACGAGCGCACCGGCGCGTTTCCCTCGTTTCCGTTGTTTGGAGCGCTTGTATACAATCGCAGCTCCTCCAACCAGAATGTCCAGTAAAAAGTCTGAATGTTCAAAAGTCGGCAAAAAGTTAATTGGTGAGTTGTTTCTGATATCTAGGAGTTCGTCCCTAGTAAAGCTGATCGGAAAAAAGTTACTCAAAACAGGACAAACAAACAAAAATAACAAAAGTACCAAGACGCTACAAACCGGGGCGGCCATCCGCGGCGCCATCTTGTCGTAATGCCAGCAAACCCTCACGGACGTCTGCCGGCCACACAAACATAACAAAACATAAAATAAAATCCAGGCCTGGTCCTCTCTCGTCCTTCACTGTCGTCACTCCTCCTTTTATGTTTCCGGAGCTCCTCCGTGAGAGATTCGAGACCGGTGCAACGCACAGCTGATGCTCGTTAACATCTCGCGCTGTTCCCTCACGGCTCTCGCCTGCCCTGCTCGTCACAAAGTGCGTTTTGCTATTTTTGAACTATCACTGTTGGCACAAAGATTGCTAAAGTCAACAGATTTTACTAACCCTTTGAATGAGATGTTAAACCGAGGTCCTGGCTCTCTGTGGTCATTAAAAACCCTGTGGCACTTCTCATGAAAGAGTAGAGGTATAACCCCGGTGTCCTGGCCAAATTCCCTCCATTGGCCCTTATCAATCATGGCCTCCTAATAATCCCCACCCATTGAATTGACTCTATCACTCTCTCTCCTCTCCATCTATAGCTGGTGTGTGGTGAGCGCACACCCGCCTTCTTCCCGACGTCTTCCCTTCTTCTTGAGCAATCTGAGCTACAGTAGCTCGTCTGTTGGATCGGACCACACGGGCCAGCGTTCGCTCCCCACTTGCATTAATGTGCCTTGGCCGCCCATGACCCTGTCGCCGGTTCACCACTGTTCCTTCCTTGGAGCACTTTTGATAGATACTGACCACTGCAGACCGGGAACACCCCACAAGAGCTGCAGTTTTGGAGATGCTCTGACCCAGTCGTCTAGCCATCACAATTTGGTCCTTGTCAAACTCGCTCAAATTCTTACGCTTGCCCATTTTTCCTGCTTCTAACACATCAACTTTGAGGACAAAATGTTCACTTGCTCCCGCACAGGTGCTGTGATGAAGAGATAATCTGTGTTATTCACTTCACCTGTCAGTGCTCATAATGTTATGCCTGAATGATATATATATTTGTAGTAAAGTGTTTGAACTGGATTACAAATGTTCCTATTGTTGTCAGCGTGTTTTTAGGGCTCTTCCACACTTTTACTTTTGAGCACAAGTTTGGGTATATGATAAAATGAGCTGTTTGTACATTTTACTGGGTAAGCAAGTTTTGAGAGGGGCGGAGTTACGCTGTGTGTGTGTGTGTGTGTGTGTCTCAGGGGGTTAAAGGCGACACACACATATACACGCTCACACACACTCGTGCACTTGTCTCTCTGATGGCATTGGCATCTCTTCAGTGGATCTTCAGGCTGCTGATGGTCCTGATCATCTTTCAGGGTCTGTGTGTGATGTTTTACTACACACCAAACACACACTCGTCCAGGTGAACACTTTTACCTCAATATCTCATTGTAATTCAATAATTGGTATTTAAATGAATTTAAATTGGGCTCTGTGTTGCTGGTTTTTAAGAATAACTAATAAAGTCTAAGACTAGTTTATGGTTTATACATCTGTGTTTTTCTTTTTATCCTAATTAATGACACATACAGTAGCCTATTATATTGTGCTTGCTGTCATTAAGTTATTAAATTGTTTTCTGAGGAGTCTAAGAAACACAAGTGTATTGTTAAAATGTCATTTTTAGGTTGAAATGTCAATGTTTTAATAAAGTTGTTCAGAACTGGTGTGGCGCTGGATCAGAGATAAGATTGTTTATTAGGGCTGTCAAGTGATTGATTTTTTTTTTTATCTAATTACTATATGATGTGGTGATTCAGATTATTTGAAGTCATTACAAATAAACATCATGAACATTAGGAAACATAGATTCAGAAAGAAATATTTTATTTGATTCAACAGAGAATTTATTACACAAACTTTTGGACCATGAGGTTAAGTAAATGATGACTGAATTTTCATTTAAACTATATATTTATTAATGTGTTTTATTAATATGAAAATATATTATTATTATTAAAAAAAATGAAATTATACTCTAAATAAGAATCTAAAACTGCCAGTTGGTGGTGGTAAATGTCTAATTCATCCCATTCATTCAAATAACTGATTCATTCAGGAGTGAAGTGTTGTGTCTAAAATAACACAATATTAACTTCTTGAAATTTAGATTTCTCTGATCTACATATGTGCATTTTAAGACGTCTGAAGGCCAAAAAATTGGACTCTTTCTTTTTTCCCCTCAGTCTCCATCTTTGCTAAAGCTGAGCTTTCACCGAGTTTTTCATATGTATCAATGTAGAAAATAAACATAGGGTCAAATGATATTTATATGTTTTATAAATCATTTTCTTACAGAAGTAAATTTACTGAAGGCTACCGGGAAAGCTAGGTAGCTAAGTTTATTAAAATAATTCACAATATGTGCATTTAGGCTATTATTAATCATATGCCTAATATATGATGAAAACGGATTCGTTATTGTTTCTTGACCCCCTCACATTGACAGTTAGGCTACTAGCCTGCTAATTATTACATGAATCAAGTAACTTATACTAGCTACTATTCAAAATGGAGAAATCAGACTGAAGTTTATTAGTTTTCATCCCTGATTATTTTTGTCAGTCTTTTAACATTTCAAGCATGAAACAGTTATCAAGAAATGTGTAGTTTAGCTACTTACATCTTATCTCGCACATAACGACTGCTAACTGAACCGTCGCACTGGAATTCACGCTCAGCAGCTTCAGTGAACATCAAGCCCGCAGTTTGATTTGACTGATTATCTCAAATATTTTTACATTTAGCCTACACCGGTGACAGCTCGGATGAAAAGGTCGGTTATCTTGATGTTGTGCAATATTATTTAACAACCTTCATCATCAATTGTATGAAATGTCAGATGACCTGTAGGGGGCGGGGCAAGTACAGATCCGTTAAAAAAAAATTATCTCTCTCTC
>RJVU01054669.1:855000-874518 GCA_003731715.1 Anabarilius grahami
GTTCGCCGGTTCCCGCCTCCTTCTTCCCGTATATACGAACTGCGTTACATTGGTGCCGAAACCCGGGAGGAAGGAGGGACATGCTGTCTGAGAGCCCTCGCTGTTGAGGGGGATCGCGGTGCTGCGGAGTTCGGGCAGCGCGGGAGTGAAGACCGCGAGAGGCTGCCCGAGGCGGTGGTGCTGGAGCCTTGTGAAAGGTAGGACGGAGACCCGAGTGCCGTGCTCCTGGGACGAGGTGGGGTGGCTGCCGTCCTGGAGGGAGCGGAGGAGTCGCCGCCGTTCGCCGTGGGCCGGAGCCTGCTGCCGTCCGCCATGAAGGGGAGGAGCAGGGAACGGGGGACTCGCTGCCGGCTGCCCTCAGCCGGAGGAGCCATCGCCGGCCGCCAGGAGGCGGTCGAGGATCGGGCCATCCACCGAGCGTCCAGTGCCATCACATGGCACCGTGAGAAAGAGCCTCTCGGCTGGCTGAGGACCGAGCGGCAGTGTGTCTGGGAACCGGACCAAGAATTTTTTTTTTCTCTTTTTCCTCTCTCCCCTCTCTCGTTCTGTCGCTCCCCTTGCTTCCGTCTCCTTTCTCTCGTCTCGTCTGTCCTTACCCCCAGGTGCTGCGGCCACCGAGACAGGCCCCGGGGGGGAGTAGAGCGCAGTCTCGGGAGTACCCCCCGGCCTGCGAGGGGCGATGGGGGTATGTGACGAGCAGGGCGGGCGAGAGCCGTGAGGGAACGCCGCGAGGCCGGTGACGCGAGTGATAATGAGCATCAGCTGCGAGGCGCGCCGGCCTCAAGTCCCTCACGGAGGAGCTCCGGAGGCATAAAAGGAGGAGCGACGACAGTGAAGGACGAGAGAGGACCAGGCCTGGACATTATTTTATGTTTTATTATGTTTGTGTGGTCGGCAGACGTCCGCGAGGGTCTGCCGGAATTACTTTCGTTTTGTTGTTTATTTTATATTAAAGTTTTGTTGAATGTTCGCCGGTTCCCGCCTCCTTCTTCCCGTATATACGAACTGCGTTACAATGATATTTAGTGAGTTTGGTCTGTTAAAATCACTGTCCTAGTACATTAAGCCACGTTAAGCCTTTTATTATAGGTTTTCTATGGGAGAAAAAGGCTTAACGTATTATTAAACGCTTTAAGATCATATTTTGGGCTCATCTGATTTTTTTGCACATAGTATACTTTATTAGCATGATATTTAGTGAGTTTGGTCTGTTAAAATCACTGTCCTAGTACATTAAGCCACGTTAAGCGTTTTTCATGTTAATCGTTTTAAAATGTCCCCTGAATTTTCATGTGCATCTTAACCTTTTTAACTCAAATACATCATAAATCACTTTATAATGTCTACACATCCATTTTAAAGGTGTCCCTATATGGTATCACCCCATATTTGGTCATCATTTGAAAGAATACCATAACATTAAAGCAGTAAAATTGAGCTTACATATACTGGTCCCAGAAACTAATTTCCGCTTGATGATTGCGAAGAAATTTTTCTACGGATATGTATTTTTTTATATATATATTTTTTTTCTCACAAAACAGTCAAGTCATATATCACAAGAAAGCTTATTTCATTATAGATCAAACGATCTTTTAAAGAATCACGAAGTGAAATATGATCATTCTGAGAAAACAAAGATAAGCGTCACATTCCAACTCCAATGACTGCTTCAACCAGTCACAAACAGCTACAAATAGACAACATATACTATAATATTTATTACTTTCAGCAGTGTTTTATGTCATTTCAAAGGGTTTTCTGTAAAATGACACTGAGATATTGCATTTATACCACTATATATGGGTATGGGAAGCTTTTCAGTTTGGGTAGGCCAAATCCAGGCGGAAATCACCAAAACGGTCCCCGAACTTAAAAAGTAGATGTTTTGGAAAGTGCAGTGGCAAGTTTTTGTGCCATCTAGTGGTTTAGAGGAAAATAAAATCCAAGGCGCTTTTTACCCCGGTTCGCCTTTAGCCATGTTGTATCCTAATGATATTAATAATTTAAAATACCTTAATTGGCAATTCCCAAATCCTCTTGATATCTCTGATAGCTGATGCTTCTCTGGCTATTATCGATATATGATATCATCATCTATCGGTGCAACCTGGCACGGGGGGTTATCTCTGGCCCGATTTTGGTTTAGTTTCATGGGCCCTCATTTATCAACAGTGCGTACGCACAGATGTGTGCACCAAGTGTAGGATCTATCAACTTATACTTACACATAGGAATGTGTGTAAATATGAGAACAGCTCTGAGCATGCTTACGCAGCTAATCTAGTGGTAGAATCATGGTACTACAAAAAGAAAGTTTCACTGCATGTTCTCTGTGTCCTTTTAACTGATAGTTTTCAGTCACTTGGCTGTCGCGGAGCCCTGGAGGGCAAAACAGCCATGTACCTGCAGCAAAAGCCTGTCAATTTTCCATCTTAAAAACAAAAATATGTAAACAAGATGCAAGTTGCAATCTGGGTTTTATTTTAAATCGAGTTGTGTTGCACCACTTAATTTTAAAGGAACACTCCACTTTTTTTGAAAATAGGCTCATTTTCCAACTCCCCTAGAGTTAAACAGTTGAGTTTTACCGTTTTCGAATCCATTCAGCCAATCTCTGGGTCTGGTGGTACCACTTTTAGCATAGCTTAGCGTAGTTCATTGAATCTGATTAGACCGTTAGCATCTCGCTCAAAAATGACCAAAGAATTTCAATATTTTTCCTATTTGAAACTTGACTCTTCTGTAGTTACTGCGTAATATCATTGCGCCTGCTGCATTACGCCGGAATGAGAGTATAGTTCCTAGCCTGTCATGATCACCAGTTGGAGTGCCCTAGTTAGTCACTAGAGGGCACTCCAACACGGACTATTGTCTCACTTTTTGAACTTCATTTCCCATAACCCACTTCCGGGACTCGTTATCACTTCATTGCACCCAGCTGTCTTGTATTATGTTATTAGTGTTCTGTCTATTTATACTGAGTTTGTTTCTGCTTTTGTTATTGAGGTTTCATTTATTGTCACTGGATTCACTGTTTGTTTTTCTTGTTTTGTGTGGACTGTTTTTGGATTTTGGACTCTCGCCTGTATGGACTACGGTTTTGGATTGCTCTATTAAAGCTGCGTTTGGATCTAACCTTCTTGTCTCTGTGCCATACGTGACAGAAACCTCAATCATCTATTAGATCCAGCAGCATAAGTTTCCGGATTCCTCCTCCAGCTACCATGAGGGAGCGAATAGCTCGACTTCGGGCATTGATGGCTCTACGCCAAGAGGGATGGGAGGTAGGATGCTTCGCCCAGACGTTTCGGACTATGGCAGTGGGGCTAAATTCTAATGAGGCTGCTCTAAAGGAGATTTTTATTAAGTGTCTGAAGGACCCTCTGCCTCAATGGGAGTTGGAGGGGCTTCAAATCCTGGATTATTGGGGCTTTGTCAATTATCTCTCCCATAGAAGCCATTGGGCAACACCTGCTCAGCCAGAGCCCGCACCAGCCCGTGAGCCCGCACCAGCCCGTGAGCCCGCTCCAGCCCGTGAGTCCTCTCCAGAGCCCGCTCCGGCCCGTGAGTCCTCTCCAGAGCCCGCTCCGGCCCGTGAGTCCTCTCCAGAGCCCGCTCCGGCCTGTGAGTCTTCTCCGGTGCCTACAGAGGAGGTAGGCACAGAGCCACCGCCTCACCCATGTAAGAGGAGGAAGAAGAGGAAAAAGTCCATCCCTCAAGGCCCGGAGGCCTTCCCAGAGCCCGCTGTAGGCCCGGAGGCCTTCCCAGAGCCCGTGGTAGGCCCGGAGACCACCCCAGAGGTCGTTCTTTGGCTTCCCAAGCGTCTTGCCCTGCCGGCGCCACCTAAGCGCCTTGTTCTGCCGCCGCTGCCCAGGCCGTCTGCCCTGCCGCAGCCGCCCAGGCCGTCAGACTTGCTGGAACCCGCCTGGTCAGTTCCTCCAGCACCGCCCTGGCATTCAGCCCGGAATCCAGACCTGCTGGAACCTGCCTGGTCAGTTCCTCCAGCACTGCCCTGGCCCTCAGCCAGGACTCCGACCTCGATAGAGCCCCCATGGTCTGTTCCTCCGGCTCCCCCCTGGCCTTCAGTCGGGGACTTTGGATCTGGCCCACCATCCCTCCCTCTGGTCCTCCTCCAGTCCACCTCCCTCCTGAGAGTTTTGTTTTATGTTTTGTCAGGTGGAGCGTCTCGTAGCCGCTCCGTAAGGAGGGGGTACTGTCATGATCACCAGTTCGAGTGTCCTAGTTAGTCACTAGAGGGCACTCCAACACGGACTATTGTCTCACTTTTTGAACTTCATTTCCCATAACCCACTTCCCGGACTCATTATCACTTCATTGCACCCAGCTGTCTTGTATTATGTTACTAGTGTTCTGTCTATTTATACTGAGTTTGTTTTTGCTTTTGTTATTGAGGTTTCGTTTATTGTCACTGGATTCACTGTTTGTTTTTCTTGTTTTGTGTGGACTGTTTTTGGATTTTGGACTCTCGCCTGTATGGACTACGGTTTTGGATTGCTCTATTAAAGCTGCGTTTGGATCTAACCTTCTTGTCTCTGTGCCATACGTGACATAGCCATATCGGCCTAGAAAATCGCAACTTTCGAAACAAAAATCGAAACACAGATTAACCACGCAGAAAGACTGTTTGAATTAAAGGTGAACCGAGGCCAGGCTAAAGAATCTTTAGTGCAACCCACCCTTAAAGTGCCTTAATGTATTAAAACAGTGATATTAAAATATCAAATTCAGTTTAACCCTTTTTGTTGATTCATACTACATACAGGCGAGCCGATGAGCCCAGAATATAACTTTATTTTTGCATAAATTTTTTGAGTTCATTTGTTTGCCTGTACAATCCATAAGGTGTATACTGAATTTGGTCTTTTAATATCATTTGTCTTACTACATTAGATTTTACTACAAACCTGATAAAAATGAGGGGGGCGTTTCCCTCAGGGCGTGATGTCACGTGAAAACTATCAATTGCACATACTCAATTAATAATTTAAAAGTAATCCTCATAAACTTTTCTCTATCTCTCTCTTTGTTCATGACAGAATCAGGCTGCAGTTTTGTTGTAACGCCACAGAAACATTAATGCTCACCAAAAACAACACAGCCATCAAACAAACCATCGAATATGAAACAATCACAAAAAAAAAACCATTCCAAATGACTGCAGAACTACACCGTATGCTGCCCGAGGTGTGTGTGTGTCAGTGAGTATTACTATTGGATAACTGTTATCACTGTGAAGCTGCTTTGAAACAATCTGTATTGTATAAAGCGCTATATAAATATAGGTGACTTGAGTTGTATGTGATTTTGTGTGTGTGTGTGTGCGTGTGCAAAAAAATGCACACATTTTTTTTTTACACATGCACACACACACACACACACAATCACATACAACTCAAGTCACCTATGTTTTGGTCCCCTTGAGGAAAAGAGCTTATAAATCACATTAAGTGATGTTTTTTTGAAAATGTAAAAATGTAGAAAGTAGGTTTAGGGATAGGGTTAGTATAGAGGGATAGATTATACAGTTTGTAGGCCTATGGAGAGTCCCCGTAAACCACATATTCAAGTGTGTGTGTGTGCAGGACATCCCCTGGTCCGGTCGGCGTCTGGGTCAGTGTGCTGTGGTCGGCAGTGGTGGGATTTTGAAAAACAGCAGCTGTGGACGTGAGATTGACAGCGCAGACTTCGTCATACGGTAAACACATCCCATCATTCCTTGCTCCCTCACTGGCCACAACACATCTGTCAGTATTCATCCGTCCTTCCTGTTAATATGATGTTTTCTCTCTCTCAGGTTTAATTTGGCAGCAGTTAATGACAGTGATGTTGGGATGAAGGCGGATTTGGTAACCATCAACCCCAGCCAGCTTCGGTCAGTGTTCACACACACCAATCATAAACAATCATAAGCTTTAATTAACATTTAAATGAAGACCTTTTAGTTACAGTTTAACAATTGCTATTTCTAAATAAAATCATTGTATTCTGTCAGTAGCATTTCTTAAAAACTGTGTGTCTGTAGATACAAAAATCTGGAGAAGAATCCAGATCCATTGTTGAAGCGGGTCAGTGTGTACGGAAACGCCACCCTCATTATTCCAGCCTTTGCCTACACGTTCTGCACGACAAACTCAATCAAAACTCTCAAAGTCCTCAAGTCAGTCAGACCTCAGCAGCCGGTGGTGTTCTTCAGCCCCTCTTACCTGCGGATGCTGGACCGCTTCTGGAAGGGGCGTGGCCTGCGGGAGGTGCGGCTCTCTACAGGGTTTATGTTAATTAGCACGGCGCTGGAACTGTGTGAGGACGTGCATGTTTACGGATTCTGGCCATTCGACAGCGACCTGCAGGAGCGTCCGGTTCCGTACCATTATTACGACCAGCTGACGCCAAACCGCCACAAGCACAAGATGCCGGAGGAGTTTGTGCGGCTGCTGCAGCTCCACAGCCAGGGGGCGCTGACACTACACCTGCAGCCCTGCTCCTCACCAGGGGCGGATCTAGAAAATCATTTATAGTGTGGCATGAGGACTGTGAGGGGTGGCAACACCAAAGCAAACAAACATTCAATCATCTAAACTTTTATGGTTTGTTTTATTTTGATTCATAGGGAAGGCAGTTCTGTTGTGGGGAAGTTAGTTTCTGTTTGTTTTATTGTTTTCGCATTAGCTCACCCCTGAAGATTCTGCTTCTGAATAATTTTTTCTTTACTTTTCAAGAAATTTTGTACGAGCACAAAAAAAAATAAAATACTAACGGATAAGAATTGTATAAACTCTTTAGGAGTAGTAGTTTAAAATCAACATTCATACCAAAATAGCTGACATCCTGTTGGTCGGAACTAATGAGTGTAAATTAGAAAGTTGTCCTGTGACTGTAGTTAAAACTACCCACTTTTGTCAAAAGGTGGTGCTACTGAGCCCCTCCTCCACACCCATGCTGGGAATTCACCTTATCTGCAGTGAAACACAGTAGTCCAAATGCCTGCCCTCATGACTGTGTCTGATAATTTGGTCTCAGTTTCTACAGCTGACGCTGGAGTGTTTTAGGTAAAGTAGGTGGGTGTGATATACGTTATTGACTGATACTGGGGCACAAGTTACTATTGTTCCCAAGCAGTTTTGGTTAAATGTAACCAATGGTATGTCCAAATGAATCAAATTGAATCGAGATCAGAATCAAATTGCAAGCTTATTAATCGAAACATGAAATTTGTTTCAATACCCAGCTCTAATAAAAACAACCAGTCATTGTACCATGTAAACATTGTTACAATTTTTTTTCAGTTACTAAATGTTTTGAAAATCACAGTATAGCCTACTTCTTGTGATGCAAAATATTTTTGTGTGAAAATATAAATAAATAAAATTCCATAATTTGCACTTCAAACTGAACTCAACTCATATTCATAAATTGACATGGATTCATAAGCTGTGTAAAGTATTGGTTTAAAAAACAGTAATATTATGAATATACACTACAGTTTGGAGTCGGTACGATATGTTTGTTTTTACAAAATACAGTAAAAATAATAAGATATTATTACAATGTAAAATAGTTGTTTTCTATGTGAATTACCCCAGTCTTCAGTGTCACATGATTCTTCAGAAATCATTCTAATATGCTGATTTGCTGCTTCTTGCGTTACACTCAAAGGGATAGTTCACCTAAAATTGTAAATTCTGTCATCAATAATTTCCCTCTTCGTGTTGTTCCAAACCTGTAAATAAGCACTAAGGCATTTTCTAAATATTTTTTTTTGTGTTTCGCAGAAGAAAGAAAGTCTTTGGACTGACATGAGAGTGAGTTAATGATGACAGAAGAATGCCTTTAAATGCTACACCTGTAATTATTCCTCTCCAACACAAGATGGCGGCATCTCCAAACATAGATTATATTTGTGCTCAACATTTTTCACAAGACTTTGGAAAAGCACAGCCTTTTACTATTACTGTAGTAGTAACCTTCTACCTTCTACATTTTCAGAGCAAACTGAATTAAAACTACAATCAAAATAAAAGTACAATCACCATTTTTTTGTATTTATAAAGCAGCATATTAACTCATTCCTCACTCGCGTTTTTTGAAATAGTTGCCAGCTAGCGTCAGCATTTTTGATCATTTTTACAAAATGTTCATGAACCCCAGAATATTTTTCTGTATGAATATCTGAACATACAATATATCAAAAGAAAAAAGCCTCTGCTTTTAAAGCATTTTATTCTAGCTTTATTCATTCTCTTTTTTAACACTTGCAATTGCTTTGATAGAGGGAAACTAGATACATTTGGTTTTCGTCCACTGAAATTAGGTTAAAAAAATTCAACAATTTGGACATGGAGCCACATTAAGATCACAATATCTTTGGAAATGAACCATATTGGACCTTAAAATAAATACTAATGCCCTTCATTTCTAGAATGGACCAGATTTTGCAGGTCTATTTGAGACTAATACAGTCACTGCTTTGAAGAAGATCATTTGCACCTAATTTTCTCAGTGTTCCTGTCAGTATTGTGTTGGATTTGTTTGCTCTAGATACTGGGGTCTGTCTCTCCGCTGACTTCAACAGACTCACCACGCTCGAGGAAAGATTTCCTAGAATGAGCGTCAGTCACATGGTCCGTCCTGACAGATGAAAAGCCAGAGGCCTCTATAGGAGGTGTGAGATTCCCTATAGTGGTGCGAGGCCGAACCCCTGGACTCTTCCACTTACTGTAACCGTCCCCTGATGGATTCTTCACCGTCTGGAGGTCATTATTTTGGAAATGATTTACTTTAATGCACTGACGTCTGTCCATTAACAAGCCATGATTATTGCACGGCTCTCTGGAATACCTGACTGTGATTGGTCAGTTGTGACATTTGTTGTATAATGTTGCTAGTTTCATTCAAATTTTGTATTGTTTTCTCCTACGACAGGTTTACATGCATTCAAGGTCAAAAACACTTTAATTTTCTCATAATATCCACTCCAGCATCAGCTCTTTTCTCACAGTGTCTGAAAGAGTTCGTTCAAAGATTCGGTCTCTCTAAACCCCGCCTTTCTGAGAGCCTGCTCTGCTCTTATTTACTCTTTGGACTTTGATCTTTGAAACTTTGCAGACCTTTTACAATCACAAAAAGCTATATTACACACTACATTAAAGGAAATATTCACAAATAGCATAATATGGGCAACTTTTGACCAGCAGTATAATCATTGTTTCCCAAAAAGAATTCAAAACAAATTTCTATTGGTTGCTACGCCTCTGTATGTTCATGCAAACACATCCATGACTATCTTCTGCCCAGAGGAGGGCCGTTCTGTGGCTGTTGCCCTGGGGCAGGTTCAGCAGGGGCAGTCAGGGTGCAAAGCCCTCGTGCCCCGCTGAGGAAACGCAACC
Source organism: Anabarilius grahami (assembly GCA_003731715.1). Lineage (NCBI taxonomy): Eukaryota > Metazoa > Chordata > Actinopteri > Cypriniformes > Xenocyprididae > Anabarilius > Anabarilius grahami. The sequence continues at coordinate 864,408 of RJVU01054669.1, forward strand.
CTCTGACCTAACCATCAACCTGACCTGTTAAATCAACCAACGTCTAAAGACCCAAACCACAGCTGCACTTCGCTTTCACTGATTCATCTCTAACCATCTGATGCATGAAATATTACTCAAGAAGAAAATAAATATCTGGATGTTTCGTTCTACTTCAAAACATAAAAATATAATACATTTTTCCTTAAAATGTTGTTGTGGCGGTTTGTTGGAAGGCAAAGAATACAAGCCATTAAGTCTTAGAAATAGATCAAATGATATAGATGGGAGGACGGACGCATTTCATCAAAATATATTGATGTAACAATTTGCTGAAATGACATTCCTTTTCAGCTGATATCATCATCAAGCATTCTTATTCGTATTCAAAGATTTCATTCCACCATGATTGGAATCATAATTTAAACAGGTCTGTCAGGTTTTTGGGTTTAGACCTTTTGTTAAGCCAAACAAATACTCGGTGAACCATGCAATAGTGTAATTTCTGTATTTGTTCTGTTCTGTGATATTTTCAGAATAGTTGTGTTCTAGAGTGATGGTTTATCTGTGTTGCATCGAGAAATATTCATGTCCCTTCATTTGATTTCATGAATTAACTGCTGATAACAATGTAGCATGTAAAAATGTGTAGGAGTGTTTTAGGAGAGTCACAGACCTCTCAAGATCATTCAAATGCAAACACATGTCAAACATTTTGTGATTTCTATGTGCATTCGTTTGCATGATGAGGCTTCATTGCAGACGTGTTTAATGCTGGCTGCTCAAAACTGTATTTCAAAGACTTCCTGTCTCATTATGCAATGTTCAAAATGTAGTTTGTGCTTTTATACACTGACAGAATGAATGAACGAGATGAGGCAGGCCTGCTGTCATGGCAGTAATGCATCATGTTTTCTGTTCTGGGTCTTTTCTGTAACGCAGTACATTTTCAGTTTGGGGTCAGTTTATCGTGTGTCCTTAATATCACTTTCCGTCCTTTTGTATTACATTTTAGCCGACAAAAGCCAGTGTTATTTTATTTAGGTATGCACCAATATGAACATTTTGGCTGATACCGATAACCGATAATTCTTTGTATTTGAAAACCGATAACCGATATATTGGCCGATAAACCTAAATCCAATTTTTTATATAATTTTTATACACTAAAAAATCAAAAGTTGAGAAAACTTAAAAGTTAAAGGCAACAAACTTCAGCAGATTTTTGAGTTTTCTCAACTTCTTGTATTCAGTTTATGCAACAAAAAGTTGAGAAAACTTAAAAATCTCCTACAAAAACAAGTAGAGAAAACTCAAAAATGTTGTTGCCTTTAACTTTTAAGTTTTCTCAACACTGACTTTTTACAGTGTTTAATTTTTGAGAGCCTGATTACAAAAACAAAAGTTTCACCATTAAATCCATGTTCTCATAATAATTTTTATGTAGATTATATGACAGACTTGCGCTGCACATGTTGAACTTAACTGTATTTTCCTTTTTGAAGTGATTTCAATCATATTTCAAGCAATTCAAAACCATCATGGTGAACAATGTGGTTTTGTGGTTTATTAACCCTGGTTCCTAATGGCATCATCTTCCAGGAAGTGATGTCATTTTGGAGGGAAAACCACAGCTCAGTCATCAGTAAGTATCATCAATGGATAGTCTTGGAATTCTTTGATGTTTTATGCTTATTTGTGTTTAAGTACAAAACCATTAAACATTAATCTTCAGAAAAGATGAACAAATGTGAAACTTGTAAGTTAACTGTCAGTCCCTCCCTGAGTAATGATAAACGTTATAGCTTCAGCTATTTAAGAGCAACTTTTCTTGTCACATTCATTAAGTTAAAATTAATAAAGTGTCTGATCTTGAGCAGAGTAAATTTCTGAGCAACTGTTGTAATGCAGGGCGATATACACAAAAAACACATAACATCCACCAAGGACACTGAACAAGGGATGATAACAAGGAACAGGTGAGGGTAATCAATCGCCATGGCAACAATAGAACTAGAACCCTGGGAACAATGGGAAAAGAAAAAACATTTCAAAATAAAAGTTCAAAAAGCACAAACAAGAAACACAAACGCAGGGAACATAATACCTGTACCTTTTCATAAAAATGCATTCTTACAGCACATTCGTTTTTATTTTAAAGCACAGAGTTCAGAAGCTTTTGAGTGCCTCGTTCTGTCTGACAGGTATGTGAACCAAAACCTTGAAGAGACGGATTATGTCTTCTGCTATGTATATAGATAGACTTTTGGCTGTTTAGGGAGTCAAAATTGCCCAACACGTCCGATTTTTCCAACCAGAATCACTTGAACGCACATCACATCATGATTACGACTTCTGAACCTGTAGGTGCATCTGAAGGCAGCATATGACTCCAGCGATGGCTGGAAGAGGTCATGTGTGTCCTTTTAATGAGCTGGAGGACTCCATAAGAGAGACGCGTCTGCTGTCTTGACTGCATGAAGCACTTTAGCGGTTCGAGGTCAGAGAGCTAATCTCTTAAACAAAGAGGCTAGCTGGGAGTATAATCCTCGGCTTCTGTCCTGGTCTTCCCTCAGCCGCGCTCGTGCTCAAATTAGCATGTAGTTAAAGAACTGCGAACACACGTGTCAGTCACATTCTGCCAGGCTTTCTAAACTCACTAATCATAGCAGAAACTAGTCATTAGAGAGCGTACCAGCTGAACTCAAACTAATTGTTTGGTAATTACTGCGCCACCTTTAAACTCAGATCCGATCGAAAAATATGTATTATAAAACTAGCATAGGACTGCATCCCATATCCATGGTAAAATCACTGTAACTTTATTGCTTTGTGACATTTGGTGCATCAGAAGTTGGTGTAATTCTCTGAAATCAGACACAATCCTTCCTGGCAGAGGTTTAACATCTAATAAAGCGGTACAGTGTGGAGTTACGGGAAGCGTGTTGAGACGGCCGCCATAAATGACTCGAGTGTGTGATGTGAATCTCTCTTCTATGTGCCAGAAACTTTGAAGGTGCTGATTCCTCACTTACATAAGATCCATCCCAAACTCACCCAACATGAATAAAAAATAAAAGTTCTCCATTGGCATCGATGGTTCCATGAAGAACCTTTTATACTACTAAAGGTTCTTTATAGTGGAAAAAGGTTCTTTAGATTTTCGTCACACTAAGAATAAATGGTTCTTTTAAGAACTGATCACTGAAAGGTTCTTTGAGGAACCAAAAATGGTTCTTCTATGGCATTACTGTGAAAACCAGTAGCTACTGATACTAAAATTAAACAAGACAGATTTATGATGTTAGCGATCAACACATTATAATTTGGTCAAATGATGCATCTCTCTGTCATCTCTTTTCTGCTGTCTGGCCCTCACCTCCATGTTCTTGGCCTCTCAGCTGTTCCTGTTGTTACTGGGGTAAAAATAGACGTCGAGCCCAGGGTTAATTTGGGCCGCTGTCAGCTGCAGGTCCTGGTTGACTGCGCGGATCGGAAACCCAAACTCACATGACGTTGTTACAGTCACTAGTTGTGAGGGTCAAACATTGAAACTCATTTATATTCCCATGAACTACATCGACGCAACAATACACAATTGTTTTTCAAATGTCTCTTGAATTTTCAGCCAGCAAATCACCTCACAAAAACCATGTTATTTTTGCTGCAAATGAACCATATTGTCATCTGGGTTGCATTTTCTTTAATTTTGTTGTTTTGTTCATGGTTTTTTAGAATGAGGGCGTCCATGATGTTGACATCGGTCTGATTTGACAAACTTCTACTAAGTGATTGGGCCAAAATACTGTAGAGATTGTTTAGACACAATCACTTTGACATCAACAAATAAAAAAGATATGGTAAGCGTTTTTCCCCACATTTCTGATCATTGGAGCCAATCACCAAAGGCCCATTTGTTAGTTTTCTTCTTCTTCTTTGTCAGCTCAGGCAGCCCATAGAACCGCTTCTGGTAAAAAGATGAAATTTGGCACACAGATAGAGGATAGTCTGAACATTAACTACAGCAATTTTGGAGCCTCTCACTCATTCCCTCTAGCGCCACCAACTGTCTGAATTTGAACTTAGGTTTATGCTAATTACTTTTGAACTGTAAGGGATAGAGATGTCATTTTCAGAAAAGCCTATTTTTTCGAACTCATCCTAGATGCTTCCTTCCATTTTCACCAAAATTGGCTCAGATCAACTTCAGATCACGCTGACAAAAAGTTATTAAAAGCTTTTTGGTAAACCCAACTGGTCTCGAATAACCCGCAAACGAATTCTGCAAAGAACACGCCAAATTGGATGCAAGGCTATAGCTCTGCAACACTTTAGCGTATTGAGACTAATCTTGGTACATGTCATCACAAGCATGACCACAGGCTGCATGCAGGGTTTCAGGACAGTGCCACCTACTGGTCAGGAGATATGAAAAACATCTCTTTTTGCTTGTAACTTATGGACAGTTCGCCCAAAAATCATAAATCAAAATCATAAAACTGGTCTCTTTCAATTCAGTGTGGCAAACCAAGTCAAATGATACCCAGTTTTACCCATATCAGCCATATTGGGTGTCAGCCATTTTGAATTTTGTCATAAAATGCTGTATTTTATGAATGCATATCTTTATGAAACTTGGTATGTTTCATCAGGACTCCCGAAAGTACTCGAAAAGTTTAGTAAAAATAAATTTATAATGAAATTTTTTTTAAAAAATGCTTATTTTAATGAAACTGGTCTTAATAGATTCCTTGAGTCATATCAAGAACAATGATGCCAATTATGTCATATTCATTCAAACTTGCTGTCCGCCAATTTGAATTTCTTTGAAAACCTATTTATTGTTCATCTGATTTTTTTTTACCAAAATTGGCTCAGATCATCTTCAGACCATGCCGGCTAAAAGTATTTAAAGTCTTTTTGATTGACCAAACCGTTTTTGAATAACGCATCAAAGAATTTGATGGCATGGTTCAAAGCTGATTCTGAGGCTGTAACTCTACAAAGCTTTGGCATATCGACACCAAACTTTGTACATGACATTGTCTCCTCACGCTGACCACACAACATCAATTTGGCAACAACGCCACCTATTGGTCAAAAGTGACAAGCAATTTAATCATATTAATAGTGATTGTATTTGTGATTTTTCAGCTATTTTGGCCAAAATAATCTAAAAAATGTCTTTAATCACTCATTATTGCAGGTGGTCTGATGCTGGCATCCATGCGTGCAGAACTCATTGTGACTTTTTTGTGTTTGGCCCCATTAATTGCTGATTGCTCTATATTTATATCATCCAATTTAGAACATTTAAAATCCTCATTTTGACTTTTTGGTGTAAAAGTTCAGCGTGTTCAGGCTTTTATCGTCTGGTAGACAATCAAAATCTGAACATCTCAAAACTTTACATTACAAAGGAGCTATTTTTATAACTGCGCAGCTCATGTTCTTTATTACGAGCAGTAATGTGTCTTTGGCTAAAGGGCAACGGATAGAGATCTTTTATAGATCCCAAATGGGAACAATAAGGATTCTCAGAAGACACACACACTTTAGGTGGAAAATGACGTTCTAAAGCTAAACCTGTGAATGATTTCAGGCCTGTTGTGTCGCCTCCAGCTGTCTGCTGAAAGCCTAGAACAAGCCCATGACTCCACACTAGAACGTACCGCCCTCCAGAGCCTGTCGCACAGCTTTCTGCGGCTCTCGCTTAGATCAGCAGAGTTAAACGAGGCCAAATATGAGCTGCGTCTTTAAAAGGAACAATATGTCAGTTCACGAAGCCAACAAACGATCCGTACTGTATTGACATGTAACATCAGAGAGGAAAATCTCTCCAGCATCACTTTTGTGGGGTGGAAATTTCTGTGGGCGTCTACAATTCCACTAAAGAAGTATGTCGTCATAGTAAACACAATAAACCACGTTTAAAGCCTGGAAACGAGTCTCGGATGATGACTCCAGCAAACACGAGGCTATATTTGTGCTGTTCGCTTGTTCCAAAAACAGTGACTGTTGAATAATGGATGACATCTGATGATGATGGCGCCAACAGAAAACAAAAGGACACGTTTTAGATAATCGGCCTCTTCGCTGTTGGGAAATGTGATAACATTTAAATCACGATCAGGAATTTGCATTTTGCTCATTGCATCAAGGGTTTTGTGAGTAGATCAATCACAAAGTGTTTTGTTAATGCAGTTTTTAGTAATTGGACGATGACGCTTGAATGTAAAAACATGCCATATTAGATCAATAGATTATTTTAATGTCATCCACATTCTGCTTAAATGTTTTAAATTAAAACAAATTCTAAAATGATCACTTATAACCATTTAAGTTTAATTAGTGCTGCTTGTTCAATTATTTATCATACTTAAGTCTGTAAAGTCTGACATATGACAACATATGAAATATGAAAAGGAACAGTTTACTGTGACGAAATACTAAAATAAAATAAAAAGTAAAAAAATAAAAAAAGTTTGCAAATGTGTTTTATGTTGAGTATCATATTTGATGCATCAGGCTTTTATGGCTCATTTTGTTTGATATAGTGAGAATATGGAGGAAAATCAGCTCAATTTTATATGCAATTTTCTGCAGATGCTGATATTTATATGAAAAAAGGTGAGATGAAATTCTGATGATGACTAAGAGATTAACTCTGCAATTCTATGAAAGTCCATAGAACCACATGTGGAAAAATGATAAAATTTGGCACACAGATAGAGGACAGTCTGAACATCAACTACAGCAATTTTGGAGTCTCTAAATCATTCCCTCTAGCGCCACCAACCATCTGAATTTGCACTTACGTTTATGCTAATTACTTTTGAACTGTAAGGGCTAGAGACGTCCTTTTCGAAACGCCTACTTTTTAGATCTCGTCCTAAATGGTGGTCATTTTCCGAAAAGCCTATTTTTTTTTCAACTAGTCCTAGATGGTTCCTTCAATTGTCACCAAAATTGGCTCAGATCATCTTCAGATCATGCTGAAAAAAAGTTATTAAAACCTTTTTGGTAAACCCAACCGTTCTCGAATAACCTGCAAACGAATTCGATAAAGAACACGGCAAATTTGATGCGAGGCTATATCTCTGCAATGCTTTACCATATTGAGACGGATTTTGGTACATGTCATCACAAGCATGACCTGAGACTACATGCAGAGTTTCAGGACAGCACCACCTATTGGTCAGGAGATATGAAAACTTATAACTTATGAACGGTTTGTCCAAAAATAATAAAACAGGTCTCTTTTAATTCAGTGCAGCCTACCAAGTCGAATGCTAACCTGTTTTAACATATCGGCCATTTTGGGCGTCAGCCATTTTGAATTTTGTCATAAATTGCTGTATTTTATGAATGCATCAGCGTATCATTACGAAACTCAGTATGTTTCATTAAGGACTTCTGGAGGTACTCGAAGTTTTGGTCCAGCACCACCTTCTGGTCACAATTTATAATGAATTTTTTTAAAAAATGTATCATTAGATTGTATTAATGTCAAAAAAATTTAAATTTGCTGCAAATGCTAATATTTATATGAACAAAAGTGAGATGAAATTCTGATGATACTCATTTGATTTGATGCTCATGATTGTTCTACAAATAATGGATAATCAAGTAAACCTCAGTTCCTTCACAATATCAAAGTTATTTTTACGTTTACTTAATAAAAATCAGTACAGGTTTTACAGCAAAAAAGACCAGTGAAGCACAAGCTTCAGGTGGACGTTTGTACAAGTATACTAAAAGACTTTTACTTGATAAAAAAAGTCTAAACTATCAGTCAGGTGACAGAAGGACTGTAGTAGATTGTGTGTGACAACAAAGTTTTAAAAAGGCCTTAGAAATAAGCATATCAAATATGATAAAGTACGGAAAAAATTGAAAAAATTCCAACCTAATCAAACAACCAACCATATGAAGAACCGCAATAGAGATGCATGTTTTACAAAAAACAATAATAAATGTGGAGAACATGTTTTGATTCATGTGTATATAGCTATAACTGTCAAAAAATGTTGTAAGTGCGTTAATTTGCGTTAATTTGATTGTTTTTCCACGACCCATTACTCTCTGTTTAACACCTGTTGAAATCGTTGTGCAGATTTCTCAAGGAAATTAGCAGGGAAAATGTGAAGACAGTCTGTGCATTCCATCCACACTCTCCTGTATTCCCTAATCTGCATTTCTACTTCTGGAAGTGTTCTGTTCCCAGCGGGAGCGCTGCATGGTGGATACAAACACACACTTCCTCCCCTCCGGAATTGTTTTAGTCCAGTTGCTCCTAATTTCTCCCAGAGCCTGATGATTTGTGCAGCCAACGAATGTTTACTGCAGGTGAGATGAGAAAAACCTCGGAATAATCCTTTCATTGGATTTATACCACACACAGATTGCGTATGAATTATTTAAATGAGGAATATTGTGACGTGTTCATTCCCGGAAGAAAACTCAAGACTACAATGGAGGCGTGACACTGATATAGAGAATAACTCCCGCTGGAGGGACTTTGGAAACATTTTTCATGATCAAACATCAACACCGAAAAGGTGAACATGGAAAAACCCCTTCAGATAGCCAGGTTTGGCGGGATAAAGTGGAAGTGGGTTGGTCTTCACTTCTCAGTAGACGTGTGAAATGTCTCCGAGTCGTTTTAAGTGAAGTGTGAGCGCTGACAGAGGAGTGTGAACTCTCTCCTGGGGTGGATCTTCTTCTCCATGAAAGATGGGAAACCTTCCTGAACTTGACCATCACAGGGTGCCTTAAAGTCCCATCAATCCAAATAGAGCTACAAAATTAAGAGCCGAGCTTGAGACATCTGTTTAAAGTTATGAGTTTCTGAGATATTAGAGAGATTTGTGGTGTTTCGTTCCTATTGATGGATTCTAGATGACAAACATCAAAGAATCTCAGACTTGTTCTTGTTTTCTTCCAGTTTAAAGACCTCACAAAATAGTTTGAGTGCAGTTTTTCTTTCTTATGACATGTTTTTTATTTTTAGTTTAAATGTCTGTCCATTTTGTCGACTTCTAGATAAGCTCCAAGCTGTGAAAGAGAAACTTACATTTACATGGATTCGTTTGGCAAGCGCTTTTATCTGAAGTGACTTACAGTGCATTTACTACTGTGCAATTTCCCTGGGAATTGAACCCTTGACCTTGGCGTTGCGGGCGTCATGCTCGACCACTTGACCTTCAGAAACCTTTGAGCAATAAATGTTCCCTCAGAGTCTCCAGTTCCTCTGCTGTTTTCCGTCTCTCATGGCTCTGTGCATCAATCCTCTGCTCTTCACTTTTATGTTGTTGATGTTTTACTGAAGCTCTTCTTTCTTCTAGAGCGTGAGATCGTCTGTGGAAGAACGCTAGATGAAAGGAGGGTCAGCTGTGTCTCTTCTCATCTTCTTTGGTCTCTTTTCATCACTAATAATCAGTGATTCTGAGATACAGTAGATTCTGTGATTCAGCTTGTTCCTCGTCTACCATCAATGAAGCAATTGTCCTTCTAACTCTAATTACAGTAAATTGATGACGGACGGATGATGAGAAGAAATGCTCTACACTGCAAAAATGATGTTCTTCCTCAGTATTTTTGTCTTGTGTTCCAGTACAGATATCTAAAGTTTGACTTAAGATATTTTCTACCGCCGTCTTCCTCCAGATTGATGTTGTGCATTACTGACGCGCAGCTGAACAGACGCCTCGTCTCAATCCCGCTCCATTAACACTGATGAGCTTAAACTTATGAGAGCGCTTTGGCCTTCAGATCCGTGTCACAGTTACATGTTTTGGGGGAGTAATGGTTTGCAGATGAGGAGAAGAGAGATCATTTCATGATAACAGACATGCTGTACTTTAAAGAGAGGCAAATAGACCCTCACTTACATGTGAAGTGCGTCATGTTTTGGGTGTTTAAACACTTTCTTGTTTCTCAGATTGATGTTCAGTGTCAAACATTCTGAGACACTTTCAAAATATTAATCTGCCCGACATGTCAACTTCTGACTCAACTATCAACCGTTAGTAAATGGGAAATGTGAAGTTTCAAGGTTTTAAATGTATTTTTAAATATTAAAACATAAGTATTACATATCAGGTCAGAATTGGACACAAAATATTTTTAA